>CABEEJ010002971.1:70974-94650 GCA_901482245.1 Timema douglasi
GCCATTTTTTTTTTAACTTTCTTTCTATCCTCTATGCAATTCTTATCTAGGTCACTGGTTTCATTTTGGAGATACAAAGTATAAGATAAGATTATATCTGGGGGGTACGCGAAAAATAAAATAAATTTGGATATCATTGTCGTAGTCGATACATGAGTGTAAGAAGATAACTGTAATCGCTTGATATTGTTTCATTGTAACTCATTTGATATTTCTGGTATTAGAGTCCTATCTCGATTGTATTTGTGTCATATAAACAGCAAGATTTTATTTTTTTTACCAGAAACAAAATATTTCTGAAAGAATTAATTGAAAAATTTCATGTAAATATAACAAAACGGCAAACATTTCTGTGGAAATACTCAAATCTCACATTTTACCCATCACCGTCACCGGTGATCATGAGGTCTAAAGCATCTGTTTCACAATTTACGGAAATCCCGGGAGAACTCTAGAATTGAATTTCAGCTTGTCGCACCAGTAGTGCATTATATTTTCACCAGTTCTATATAATCATCAGGTAAATCAATCTTGCTATTAGCTTGCTGAAACCTCCAGAATATTTTTCACGACCCTTGGAAGGGTTACGACCCACAGTTTTAACAACCTGTGGTCTACACGACTCATAACTCTTCAGTTATTTAAAAAAAAACTTGTTAAAAGTGTCCCGTTTTTTCATGATCTCTACTTGTAGGTCCATACCAATCCGCGAGGGGAGTAAAACCTATCAATATTACATAGACTACGCCCTTAACGAACACTCCTCTATGAATTGTGATCAGGGTAGTCGACACGAGGTCAGGAGGATTAAATAATACTTTATCTCTGCTTGGTTAGGTAGGTCTACTCACCAACTCTATCCAAGCCAACCTCCTTTTTTTTGCGATAAAATAAAAGACTAATGACTTTTTCTGGCGTAGCAAGAAGGGTTGTTAGTGCCGGGACAAGGGGGGGTAAGGGTAGAAACTTTCCCTGGCTACATGGGGAAATCCTCACCATATTACCTCTCCTTCCTCTTTTTTTCCCCCTACTTTTCATATTTTTTTTCACTCCCATCGTTCTGATCCCTCAAATGATGATAAAATCGATTTTTAATCAATCATTTGTCACTCTGTTGACGGACTCGTGGAGTCCGGAGTCTCAAGAAAAGGCGACTACCAACATTTCCCTGCGGCCTCCACAGAATAAGCCTCTTACTAGAAGGTACTCACTCACTTTATACCACTTTATTTTTCTTTTATCCGCATCGGTGGTCGAATGGTCTAAGGCTTCAACTCTTACAATATATTCGTCTGAAGAGGAGACAAAGGTTCAAATACCAGTGGGGTACTGAGGTTGGTTTTACCCTCTTCCTCCACGCAAATGCTGGCACGCTTCCTCTAAGTTTTACTTTCCCTATCCCTACACCGTTAGTGTCAAAATGCTGTCAGTCCGGATGGGGAGTAATACGCGAAGCAAAAGGGAGAAATAAAACATGATTTCTATAAAGCACCCTTTAAAAAACCATTTCACTCGAAAATAAATACATACCCGATTCGGTGGCCACGTGGTATAACGTGCTACTCTCGTGTTGGACTAGACTGCCAAAGACGGGGATATCGGGGGTTCGAGCCCTGTCGGATGCACTGAGGATGATTTTTCACGCAAATGTGTGTGTACTTACTATAAATTAAACCTTCCTAATCCATAGTACATTAGTGAAATTAGTACATAGGCGTATAGCCCGAACGGACGGCAAGACGTGGTGCTAAAAAAATTTATTAAAAATGCCATCGAATAAAATATTGAGATGCAAAGTTATAGATATTTTAAAAATCTGTCTGAGATCCTTAGAAACTAGGGCTTGAGTTTCTCAATTGTTGCTTTTCATAATGGGCATGTTCTCGGAAAAAATTGCTTGAAACAATAATTTTTCATAAGATCAACATTAGTAAACATAATGTTTTTAAGATAAATTGTGTACATCTTGGTATTCTCTCTAGTTTAGACTCTTGCCTTGATATTTTTCTTGGAATGCCTAGCTACTTAAACGCTTTTATTGGCGTTAAACTTTTGATGTAGGTCAAAAGCACATGTTATTCAACTGGTTAATTAACAATATATGTCTATTCTGATATTCTATATCAACCATGAAAATAAATACCATTGAAGTTAGCATTAATTTGTATACCTATAATTTCAAAAAGTAACTTGAATATTGGTTAATAATAATACAAAAAGTTGTGTATCCATACATATTCAATTACATTTAAAATTAGTTCTGTACATATTATTTACCTATTGACATGAGGACTATAATTTATATGGATCAAGTTAAAGGCATAGATAAAATTTAATAATAATATTATGATATTTTAATTCAGTTCGGATTTCATCTGTTCATTTATTTAATTAAATACGGTTGAAAAATGACACAAGGACTCAATTCGTGTAACAATTTTCAACTATAAATGAATCAATAAAATTAAAAACAAAGCTGTGAAAATATATAATATCTAAAAAGAGGGAGGGAGAGAGAGAGAGAGAGGAAATAATAAATACTAAGCCTATTAGAATCAAAGATGCTCAGTTAATAATCGGATGGGTGGTAAGACATGGAGCTAAAAAAGAATTGAATCCGAATATTTGCTTACTGGCTTACAAACTCGAATTCATTCTGAATCAAAATATCATGCTTTGGAACATTTTCGTATTGAATCCGCATCGAAGATTTTTTTTTTTAATGAGAGAAGATTTCAAATCAATGGTGAATTCGGAGGTGGGGGAGGGAGGGGTTGCCCCACCCCTGCATAAAAAAACAATGCCTTAACAAGAGAAATATAAATGTATTGGGTCACATAAATATAAGAATGATGAAGAATATTTGTACAGTAAAAAGTGTCATGATTGATTTTAAATTAATATAATGCAGAGTTGAAAAAAAAAAATATGTTACAACATTTAAGGGTGTGCATCACATACCAATCAATTTTTCGATACAGTCTTTTTCGATACAATCGGACAGAACTCGTAAATATACACCAACATGTGGATCATTTCTGATTAAACATTAATGGAGATAAGGAGTTAATAGAAGTTCCTAATAATGAACATTGTGAAATATTAAATAATATTAGGATAAAAACTGCATTGAGAAGGGCGTTTTCGAACAGTTTATAATGGCTTCACAGATAAGCATTGTGCACAAATCTTCATTCTGTCATAATAGGGACATATTGTAGTTATTAACAAGAAACTTTGTCACTTTGTCTCCCATCGTCACCACGGAAAATTTCGAGTAATTTTTAGATTATTTTTTTAGTGCCAATGCCTTAATGCTATGAAGAATTACTTACTAGTCAATAGCTCTTTCACCTTAGCTCTAATGTGAAGAAAATCAAATGGTTTAAAACTAAAGTTTTCACGTAGTTTTATTACTAAGTTTAGTTTGATAGTCAAGTATTTTGATTAATATATATATATAAAATTAAAGGTAAAATATTGTAGGCTCATGATCAGTACATATTTATTACTTTTATTGTGACAAGTCACTTTAAAAAAAAAATTATTAAATTTATACTTGAAGGTGGTTTATGAAAACCAATCGCGGCCCACAAACCCGTCACCCTTCGCCCCTCCCCCCGACAACAGCCCCCGATATAGTTAGGTAAAATAATTATTCGAGTTTATACATTTAAAATAAAATGAATTAAAACAGCCAAATTACTTGCATGAAATATTATTATGAAACTGAATGTTACATTTTGATGAACAATTAAATTTTAGTTTCTAAAATTACTGAAATTTTTGTAATCCTAGATTCGAGTTCCGATTCACATTACATCGAATCCAAATCTGGGATCCATTCAGATTTGAAATTTTGAATCCAATTCCGAATATTAAAAATATTAAGATACGGAATTTCTAATCAAGTGTGAAAAATTTATAAGATTTACACATAGGCTTTATAGATCCAAACAATAATACCGAACAAACATGTACAGCACAAAAACAAGCAGCCGATTTTGATAAAGAAAGAAAAAAGACTAGTGGTTAAAAAGCCACTGCAATAACCATCATATACGTACAGTAAATTATGGTAAATTTAGCGGAAAAATTTATAAAGTCGGTAAAACCACGGAGAAGCCATAGAGTTAACTTAAGGAGATGTTAAAAATCTGTAATTTAGCTCTTAGGTAGACACAATAATGGCTTAACTAAAAATTATTTCTTCATTTTTTTTTAAGAATAAAAACAAAATCTCTGTTCTCGACTATAAAATGTGGGCGAAAAAGTTATGTCTACGAGTTTTAGTTGATATGGTGGCTCACACAACATTATTTACAAAGCTTTCAAACTGCAACGCAGGGTACGCCTAATTTTTGGCATAAATTTGCACAAAAAATAAAGGAATAAAAATTTTAGTTATAATAATAATAATAATATCCAAGCGAAAAACTTTTAATGGTTGAAACGTTATTAAAAAACTGAACGTGTTGTCTATGAGTGTGAGCAGGACTTGTATAAAATTATAAAGCGTCAGGAATGTTTTTTTTTAAAAGGGGGGGAGGGGGTGGTGGTAAAAAAGAGCTGTTCACAACATGTATATATTTCTTTATTTATTTAGCGTCTTACTACTCGTTCGGGCTATACGCTTAAGTACTAATTACGCTAATGGGTTAGGAATTATGAAGATTGAATTTAGAGAGAGTGAACCCGCGTTTACGTGGAGGGAGAGTGAAAAACCATTTAGGGAAAACTCACAACCCCCCCCCTCCCCCTCCCAGTTCATCCGACCGCAATTTGAACCTCGATCTCCCCGTCCTCGGAAGTCTAGCTCAGCACGAAACTAGCGCGTTAGCTGACTACGTCACTGAGGTGGGTTTCATAAAAATACAGCAGTTTTGGATGACAGAATGGATTGCCATATTTCTAGTTATTGCTTACTTGGGAGGCATGGTCTTTGTAAGCATATTAGAAGCGACTTTACATGTCTTGTTATTTTTATACGTGTGTTTACGCCATGTCTTACTACCCGTTCGGGATATCTGCATATTTATAATAATAGCTTAGGGATCAAGGTAGCATTTTAGGGAAAATGTACCAGTATTTGCGTGTCAGGAGAGCGGAAAGCCACTCGGGACATACTACTATTTTTAAATTAGGTTGGAATTCGAACCCAGATATTCAGAAAAAAGTAAACGAGGATTACATGCCCCTCTGTTTACCCTGAAAGGTAGCAAGCGTACTTTGACGAGTTAAACTTGGAGTAAACTGGGTGTATAATGTAAGAATAATTCTGAAATTTACTGTACAATTTTTTTTCATCCCCAATACCGTTTCATAAACAAAGGACTTCAACACTAATAAAAAAACTCCAAATAAGTGGTTCACCAATTGCCTAAGTTTTAACACAAAACAAATAATTTATTGTTAAAAAAGGCAAAATAAATCTTAAGTTTTCAGAGAAAAATAAAAAAAATTAAAACAAGATTAAACCATCTTTCTCAACGCCTTATACAAACAGTTTAAATTCTCTTCAGTTCAAATGCCCTACAGCTCAAATGTCCCGCAGTTCAACTGTCCTTTATCTCAACTACCTTCAAGTTCCACTACTCTTTAATTCAACAAGCTTGCAGTCAAAATGTCCTTTAACTCAATCGCAGTTCGACTGTCATTAATTTATTTTAGTTCAACTGTCCTTCAGATCAACAACTCTTTTTTTAAATTTATCTTCGGTTTAAAAAAAATCTTCAGTCCAACTTCCTTTAACTCAATCGCCCTTCAGTTAAAATGTCCTTACTTTCCTTTAGTTCAACTGTCCTTTAGTCCAAATTTCCTTTAGTTCAACTGCCCTTTGATTCAACTGCTCTTCAGTTAAAAATATCCTCCAGTTAAACATATCTTCAGTTCAAATACCCCCCTTTATTCAACTGATCCTCAGTTCAAATGTCCAAACTTTCCTTTAGTTCAACTGTCCTTTAGTCCAAATGTCCTTTAGTGTAACTGCCTTTTAATCCAAGTGCTCTTCAGTTAAAAATATCCTCCAGTTAAACATCTCTTAAGTTCAACAACCCCCCTTTATTCAACTGTCCCTCCCCCAACCATTTCTTACATCGTTTGGAGCCGAATATCTGAAAAGTAGGTCTTTGTCCAACCAAGGGACGTCCAACCTTCTTTGGTACGTTTTTTGAATTCCTTTTCTTTGACTTCTTGATAGAAAGTGACTATCCGAGCGTGACTCGTGAGCAGCTCGAAAACGAATTGCCAACGACTGATTTATTTTTAAATTCGGGGAGCTATATTTAAAAGATAGGATAGAATTTCTTGCAACACGCGTCATCATCATCATCATCATCATCAAGAACCTTATATTTTTAATCTGAATGAAAATCAGAGTCGCAGCAAAGTATAAAGTTCTATCAAATACATTTATATATCATAATGTGTTGTAAATTTTGAAAAATATCCACAAAAAATCGTAAGTGTAAAATGTAGACGAAAAGGTTTCAAACCTAGTTGACCCAAAACTATATTTTATTATTCACTTTATTTTTTTATTTATCTTCCACTGCATCTTGCTAATCGTCCCAGCTGTTCGCAATTAACTGAGATAATGGGGTAGAATCATGAAGGTTACAGTTTAAAGGAAATGTTCCATATTTGCGTGGAGGACGAATGGAAAACCACATGGGACCAACCAATCCCAGTCGGGGGATCAAACTCTTACCTTCCCGTCAACTGCAAAGCAGACGAATCATTTGATGGCTTAATAATCCAAGTTCTTACCGATGCAGCTATCTAGTAATAATAAATTCATTAAACATAAATAATAGTTTGATCCCAAGAATTAAAAAAAATTATCATCCTATTGACAATTCAAACAGATTACAGAATGTAAAATGAGCAGATAAAACAATGATTCAATCATCTCTTTACATCAAAGTTAGGCGTATAAGGCAATACCCAGGTGTGTGTAAGGTTCGACTCGATGAATTTTATTACGTTCCCGGATTATAACTCTCCTGAGAGAAACGATTATCAATATCCACATCCGGCGCTTATAGTTCCATTCATTTAAAAGCCCATCCATCTCATGACCGATTAACCGGAATATTGTATAATATACATAATTATACTCGATTACGCTTAAGCCAGAAATAGCATCGCGATGCGGTTTTCTGCACTGTTCCTTTGACGGAAGCTAAATCGGGATCAATTTAATTGTTAATATTACTATTTCTTTGGACAGTAAAACAGTTTAACAGTTTTTTTTTCATTTTTTTTTTCATTTATTTGAGGTATTTAATGTGCACTTTCTAAACCAACTGACTATATCAGCACATGACTTGTAAACTTAACGTAAATCTAGAACAGAAACAACATTCTGGCTCCCGGCCGTTTATTCATTACTGTTAAAGGGGAAGCCCATATTTCCCCGATGATAAATTTTTCTGCCATGCCAGGAATCGAACCCAGGACCCTTATCTCAGTAGACAGACACATTACCGACTGTGCTTAAGGAGTCGGACTTCAGCATGTTTCAATCTCGTTTTATAAATTAGAATAAAGAAAACCGCACTCTAAAGTGGCGGCTGGCTGACTATAGATGTAGGACAATATTTATAATACAAAATTTAATAAAACAACTTTAAATCTTTCATAGGTCAAGTCATATGATCTAAAGTTACATAATATGATCAGTACACTCGCAGTAGACTAGACTGACAATGAAGGGGAGATCAAAATCAGAATTTAGCTCGGGTGAACTGAAAGTGGTTTTCCACTCTCCCTCCAAGCAAACGCGAGTACACTTCCTCTAAATTCAACCTTCTCAATTCCTAATCCATTAGCGTGGTTGGCATTAAGAGTATAACCAGAAGAGGTAGTAATATGTGATGCTAAATAAAATAAATAATATTGTATCGTTGTATATTTTGTAATTAATAAGTTTGTAACATTTGTTTACTGCTCTCAAAGCATTTACTATCTAATTTTCATAAGTTTATTATTCATTTCTTTATCAATCTTTAATTTAAAATAAAATAAAATTGCGTTCTCAGTAAATTTATTCAATCTTGATTTGGCGGTCTAGGGGTAAGGTGTCAGGCTTCTGTGCTGGCGGCCGGGGTTCAATCCCAGGTCCTGGCACAGATTTATCTGATTACCAAACCCTTCCTTCACCTCTGACAAGACATCTTGTGAATGTGGGGAATGTCAGGTCTCCACCGTGGTTCGGATCCCACGTTAAACTGTAGGTCCTCCATTTCATCTCACAATCACCCTACCATTACACATTAGCGTAAGTGCGTATAGCCCGAACGGGTAGTAAGACGCGGTGCTAATAATAATAATAATAATAATTGATTTAAATGACGTAAAGGTGATTTACATATCTCAGGTTATATCGAATGTAACATTTAAAATATTACCTTATACTAATATTTATAAATATCTATCTAATACAATTTACAATTAATATCACTAAAAACCCTACTCCAGTATTCAACCTACGATTGACAAAGGCATCTTAGGGGGTACGTAAAAAAAAGTATATATATATATATATCGTTTAAAACTTATTATTCCTATATTATTTTGTATGCAATGTTTTTGATGTATTTTAGATATATTATAAAATATGTATTATACACCAACAACTTTGAATGTACAAAGTTGAAGATAAATTATATCTAAGGGTACGCGAACAAAAAAAGGTTGAATACCACTGCCCTAGACTGCATGGCCACCAGTGTGAATGATAACCTAAGTTCATAGCCTATAGCGTTATAAAATAATAAAACAAATTCGTGTTCAGTCAATGTGTAGGCTAGGCTGTGTGTAGAAAAATCACAATCGTAATAAAACCTATTACAAATACAGAAGGGTTACCCGCTGATTCAGTATCCGTGGTTCACCGCTGGCCAATTTTATTTAGTTTTGATTAAATTAAAATATTGTTTTTTAAGTTTCAAACAACGCGCCGAGCGAGAAATGGCCGTACTATCAGCAGCACAAACGCGCCTGCTATGTAATTTATTAGTTGACTCATTATCATAATCATTATCATCATTGATCGTCGCAACAAGAATAATTAGAAATAGTAAATACACTATAGTGTAAGAGTGCACGTTATTATGATGTACTTTATTATTTTAATGTTGGTAACGTCTTACTGTGAATAATTTATCAATTAAACTTTACCGTATTTGTGTGTGTTACAAGAATATCACGTTATATGAGTGACCGGTACTATCCTCGGTTTCGCGTAACCGCGGTAGATCTAAGAACGTGTTACCCGCGGATATGGGGGCGCTACTGAACATGTGTTTAAAATAAAATAAAACACGTATAGAAATCAATTAAATGAGATCCTTTTGAGTGACATTTTAAATAAATTAATAAATGTAATTACATTGATAGCCCGAAAAAAAAAAGTGTTAACATTCCCAAGAGCTCGACATTTTGTCTCCTACTTGAATATAAAATACTCATGCATAATTTATATGTCGGAGTGTAGAAAATTCTGAAGGAGAAAAGGGGGGGGGGGGTGAGTCTCAACAATAACGCCCAAAGCATGTTAGANCTAAATAATATGCGTCAAAGCATTTTATAGTTTACACGCTGTCGTATCAACCAACCTAAAAGCTAAGAGGGGAGAGGGGCGGAGGCTGTAGTGTTTTATGTGAAAATAAAGGGGGGAGGAGGGGAGCGTATCTGTCAAATTTTGATGCGGGGAGTTGATAATTTATTTTAACCAAACCTCGTCCTGTCGCTGTTTCCAGCCCTATGAGGTGACGCGCTTTGACACAGATTATGACGGTTCGGGTCGGCAGGGAGGGGGGGAGCGGTGCTATCAAGAGGGGCGGGAGAGGGGTCCATATTGTGACGCAATGTTCTGCCCACTCACCGGAAGATTGGGGCGCGGCAGGTCCGCAGTTCGGTGCCTGATGCGGGCAAAATGTTGCCACCGGCAAAAGCTAGGCGAGAACACGTGCTACGAGACATCGCAGGGGTGGGTAAAATGTGGTAAATTGGATGTACACTTTGTGAAAAAAGTATTGATTGACCTCCCCTTTCTTAAGTTTGATTAAAATCAGTTTTAATATTCTGGTTACAGATACCTCCAGACATAGTTATAACAAGGTATATTAAATTGATTGAAAAGAAAAATATTAATTTCTACACGATTAGATAATAGTAGAGTTAGTATAAATTATATTATACATAAAAATATTTTAGTGAGTAATAACACATTTAAAGACACAAACCAATAAAGTTCTTGTCCTTGAATCGGCAAGACAAATTATTTGAATTCTTGACAGAGTATACTGCTAGTTTTTTTAAAATCAAATTAACCCTTCGTGTTCAGAAACTGTTTAAGAGTTACTTTTAAAGCAAGCCAAAACTCTCGTTTTGGCTCATAATGTCATCTCACAGACAAAAGAAAGTCCGGCCATATCCCACCCTATTCGGTGGTAGAACGGTCTAAGGAACACGTCACTAGCCCAACATACTATACTTCCCATGACGGGGAGATCGGGGCTCGAATACCGGTTGGGTGTACTGAAAGTGGTTTTTCCAAAATGGTTTTATACTCTCCCTCCATGAAAATTAGGGTACATGTCCTAAAAATTCAACATTACATATTCTGAACCTATTAGCCTAATTAGTAGACCCTACATAAGTATATAACCCGAAAGAGTAATAAGACGCGATGCTAAAAAAAAAAATCGGCCCAATCAACTCCCCTTCAACTTTACATACCCCTGTTTATATTACCGAGACAGACTCTGAGGATGAAACCAACGAATAACTGGAACCTCTGACAAGATATCTTGTGAATGTGGGGAATGCCAGGCCTCCACCGTGGTTCGGATCCCACGTTAAACTGTAGGTCCTCCATTTCATCTCACAATCACCCTACCATTACACATTAGCGTAAGTGCGTATAACCCGAACGGGTAGTAAGACGCGGTGCTAGTAATAATAATATAGGTATTGATAATATTTATCAAAAATGATTGTTGCAGACCACACACATGAATCTACGTATGAGTATATGAAAATTATTTTAGTAACATTTATAACTGTCAAAATAAAATTCCTTCTTCCTATCTAAATAGGATTGTACTTCTACAAACAATTTATACAAATAAATAGCAATTATATTATAAATATTGTATTGTATACACCTCGTATAAATGTCTAGTATTACTAAATTTCAGCCACATTCATCAATTATTACCAAACCTTAACAACGGCACGCAAAAATCATAAAATAGCATGTTTTTACCTCTTACAACTCGAGAACTGTAATGATTTGAAATTGTATCTATTTGAAATCATTGAATCATTTTTATAGCTTATAATTAATTATACCGTTGTTAAAATTGTGCAGTCATATTTTTTTATTTTCGAATTAACTTAAGCTATGGGTGGCTACAAGGGTGTGAATATAAATATTACAATTGTATTTACATTCTTAGCCTCTTTGATCATCAAAGATAAACATACAGTAACCAATAGGAAGTTATATTGGAAGCGTTTGATAACTTTTTCAACTAAAAAAACCCGCCTCGTTGGCGTAGATAGCTAACGCGTTAGTTTCGTGTTGGGCTATACTGCCGAGGACACTCGGGTGAACTGGGGGGGTGGTGGTTTCTAAATGGTTTTCCACTTTCCCTCCACGGAAATGAGGGTTCGCTTCCTCTAAATTCAACCTTCCCAATACCTAGCCCATTAACGTATATAGTAATTAAGCGTATAACCCGAACGGGTAGTAAGACGCGGTGCTAAGTATTATTATTATTTAACTAACAAAAATCGAATTAAAACATATTTCATACAATGCCAAATTTTCAATCAATGTTGTTGGTCGAAAGTGGGTTCTCTATAAATTATTATTATTATTATTATCACCGCGTCTTACTACCCGTTCGGGTTATACGCACTTACGCTAATGTGTAATGGTAGGGTGATTGTGAGATGAAATGGAGGACCTACAGTTTAACGTGGAATCCGAACCACGGTGGAGGCCTGGCATTCCCCACATTCACAAGATGTCTTGTCAGAGGTGAAGGAAGGGTTTGGTAATCAGATAAATCTGTGCCGGGACCGAGGATTGAACCCCGGCCGCCAGCACAGAAGTCTGACACCTTACCCCTAGACCACCAGGTCACCTTTCTCTATAAAAATCTGGGTTAATAACGTTTATCTTAAAATATGAGTGGGTACATTCTCATCATGTACCCATCAATCAAAATGTGTGGGGTGGTACCATGTACCGATGTATTTATCAGTTCATACGCCTCGGTAGGTAGCTGGTGGAACGCACGAATAATAACCAAACAACTGAGTAAAACCAAAAACGTAAGCCACACATACTGACGTAGACAGTAATATATATATATATATATTTAAAAAAGAGGGGGTAGAGGGATTCAGGGGAAAGGGAAGGGGGGTGCTAAACTAAATTCCACATCCCAGCAGCGGGCGAGTTTCAATCATTTGGATGGGGCGGGCAGCGGGAGCGGAGCATTAATTAATAATATTATTTCATCGCTTTGTGCAGGAAGAGATAAAAACCGGTAGAGTGGATCGCTGCTCTCGACGCAGGAGAGAATGTTTTGTAAACCCGTTTCGTTCATTACGACTATTCGGAGAATGTACAGAGGAATACGCGTATTGGTAAATGAGGACGCTTCCGGGGTTATTTCTTTCCGGAGCAACCACTTCTGGAAAACTGATGGAAAAATAATATATAATAATAAAAACAAACTTGTGTAATAGAACGGTTCTAAATCGATACACATGCTTACAAGCGTATCTTCATTAAAATTAAATCAACGGCCCGTCGAAAAAAGTATATGTAAGTATTTATAGAGTATTTTATAAATAAATGATACGACACAATCGTGCATACTTTTTAAATATTGTATTTATTGTTTGTGACAAATTTAAAAAAAATCAGTCATCCGTGAACCACTCCTAAATAAATTTACTAAGAAAAACAAATATGGTTTCGATAATTATATCAAATATTCTTCAGATTTAAATCCAAACAAAATTGCTAAAATCATATTTAAAAAAATACAAAAATCAGTCATTGGTAAACTATTCTCAAATAATTTTTATTCATAATTTAAAATAATTTACAAACATCTGTTTGGAACAAAAACGCTATGTGCGTTTTCAAATATCAGTAATGGTGAGTAATCTACAATAAAACAATCCCCCCCCGCCCCCCATAAAGCTAGTAGACAGTGTTATTTGACATTTAAAATACTCCCTAAATAACCATTTTCAAACCAAATTGTTAAAGCTATTTCCCCAAAAAATGTAACTTAAAAAAACCCATCAGTATAGGCCAACTTCTCTTAATTTAAGAGCAAGAATAAAAATAAAATTAAAAACATATAACATCTAAAAATCAAGTCTGAATAAAATTGATTAAACAGTCTAGGATGTAACCCCACGGGCAGGCAGAATTGCAAAACACTTTTTGGAGTTTAAGGCACATGAAAATCAAGACTCAACATAAGCTCGAGGTAGAAAATTTTCACTATTACAATACTTTCTATATATTAGAAAGTAAAAAAAATTCAAACTCATTTTAATTACTACGTTTTAACATGATGTTTATCAAAAATGCCGTCCACTTGAGCAATACCCTCACACGGTTACTTATGGAAATGGCAGGTACAGTATATAGTTTCAAACCCATTAAAACCATTTTAATTTATTTTTAAATGTTATGCAGTGATCATATTTTACATGATTAATCGTTGACCTCAGTGCTCGCCTCAGGACCCGATGTTCGTGGCCTCAAACCTAGCCGGGGTCGACAAAGTTTTCTTGAGCGATTAAACTCCGTAGCACAACTTCCTTCGGAGGGGAAGTAAAGCCGCCGGTCCCATGTCGATTGTAGCATGTGAAACAACTCTGAAAAGCAGCCTTAGCCTTTTATTACTCGCGGCCCCCTAAATATCCTAAAATATTGTTTGCGCTTCCCTAGTTTTTACTAACATTAATTACCTTCTAAGGATGTATTCTAAAATAGTGGCTTTATTTACTGATTATAATAATAAAAAAACTGAAATTAACTTATCTAAATGTATTTAATGGGACCTCTCTCTGCTGTTGAACACTTTCCACTAATTTGTATCTTTTTGTTTCAATTGTATTATTTAATGCCAGTCGCATGCAGGAGTCGATTCGAAGTAGAGTTCGTTGCTTAGTTTTAATATTTATCATTGTGGAAAATACCTTTTCACATAAATATGTAGAAACAAAGGAAACCAAATTTTGAATGGTGATGGTAAACAGATGGGGATTATTTGTACTATCTGTGATTCATATTATCCGTGCTTCTCCTCTGCTTCATTACCCCGGAAAATCGAGAGTATATTGTACTTACATGGTTACAATCACCGAATTATGTCTTCCAAAACGTAAAATTTAAGATAATTGACTTCAGTAATAAGCAAATATTATTTTATATTATTTTTTCAGGGCCCCCAAAAAACCTTTTTCGTGGCGCCCCGGTTAAGAATCGCTGCTGTAAGGTATGTGAAAATTACCTTATTCGGCTAAATTGATAGGCCCTTTCGTTCTCGCTCGTAGAAATTCTAGTTTGTGGGTACAATCCGTTGGTTCAAAAGGTGCACGTTAAATACCTCAAATAAATCAATACTAAAATAATCTACTATTTGTTTTATTAAACCGAGATCTAAGTTTCTAACCAATTAATTTAATCTCATAATTGCATCATCTTACGTAAAACGTCATGAAAAATGAACCTATTTTAGCTTTAAATTATTTATTTTAGCTCTAAAAGCTTAAAAGGTCAATTTTGTTTTATCCCAACGTAACATGTTGATACCTTTCGCCTACATTTTGGAGTAGGCAATATTTGGAAATTACACACCACATCTTGAATAACTCGGTATTTCTGAACGTCTGCAAAACCTCTATGGTCTGTTAGGTGGACACCTTTACGGTCTAGGGGGTTGAGATGAGCAAGTAAATTTTTAAAAAAGTGCACCTGCAACAGCCTTCAAAGAAGATGGAAAAACAAGAGTGATTAATCACATGTGTAATAAACTCATCCCAAATGCAAATGACCAAGATTCGAACCTTGGCCTCCCAGTCACCTGCAAGACTGTCTAATACGAGACTCTAAACCAAGTGACCAATGGCGCATTTTATTTTTTAAGGACAGAAAAGACAAATGAAGAATTGATGAAGTTATATTGATTTATAGCTCTATCTAATATTTTATTTACAGTTATAAAAACATAAGTTTATCGTCAACGAACGATAAATCATGTTTCTCATGAACGAGCCGTGAGAAAAAAAAAAGTTTGGATATCGCATCACTCACGGTTCACCCCCAAACCATCCTCTCCTCCACTTCGATGGACGGTGTTTTTGACACATTTTTAAAAATCACTCAAAATCGGAAAAGTGGAACATTATGTTTTGTTTGGTTTAGAATCGGGGAGGGGGGGGGGGGTTGGAAACTGATCTATCGCGATCGGCCNGGCGGTTTTCAGTCGACCGTAGTTACATCATCAATAAAAAGTCGATCTTTTTGGGTCTTTTAAACTCGCAAATGTAGTAAATTCTTTCAAATAATATTTTAGTGACCAAAATTACTTTGATATTCAATAGGCGGTAACGCAAACCTGCCTTGTGGCGTCGTGGTGGTCACTGCTAACACTGGGGGTCCCGGGTTCGATTCCAGGCTGGTACCGTTGGTATTTTTCCCTTAAGGGGAATGATCCCAATGGTCACCGAGGTTTGGATAATTAGGCTTAAAATATGTTAAGATTCCCACCGGCTCCACCTCTTCATAATCACTATCATCCCATATGTCTAGTGTTTAACCACAAGAGACCTTCAAAGTAAGGTCCGCACCGACTTTAAAGTTGCAGCGCCATTTTTTTTTTAGGGGGCTAAAGGTTTTTTTTTAACTTTTTGGAATTTTCCCGTGGGTTACAGGCTAGAAGCTATAAGCTTGCTAGATTTCAAGTTTATATCTCATCTGTAAGTGGGTGAGTCAGCCATGTGGCTTTATAGTAAAGTGAAGTGATACAATAATAAATAAATAAATCGGTAAAAGATAATGTTAAAATAAATTTAAATAGTAAATTTGTAAATTTACATTTTATTTAATAGGCTTTATATTTTTTTCTAAAAAGGTATGTACATGTAGTGTTGACATTGAATTTAAGGAATAAATTTTAAAAATATAGGCAAAAAAAGGTAAAAGTATATTGGAGAAATGACGGGTGATAGTGGGCCTAAGAGATTGTTTGTGCCTTTTTTTAGATAACCGTCACCTAATATCTTCTTAAAATATCGTTAAAACTGTAATATTTTAAACGCATGTTTGATAAATATAGTATTTTTTAAAATTTCAGTGATAGAAACATCTTCTTAGTGTTAATCTTGCTAATTATTATTTAAATAGAAGGAAAGTTTCTGGCCCTAAGCTAACTTCAGTCTCTTCCTGTGAGCAAGTTGAGCCAATGGCGATAGTAGTAAGAACTTTGTAACAGTAAGACCTCTCGCTAAATAAATTATATATCTAATACTGTAATTCCTTATATATTAGCAGTATTTTGGTCTGAAGAAATATTCATTAATACCAACTATAACTGTGTTACAAAAACAACAACAAGCAGTTCAATCAAATGGGAGAACACTTACCCTCTGCTTTGTTTAACATAAACACTGGAGCACACGTGCCGCGACATCCTCTCCCTAGAAATCAATCTCACTGATTTAATGGAGATACGATCCGATGGTCCACTCGTGAAAGAAGCCCCACCCAGAAGCAAACGAGTGACGGCATAACCACTAGTTTAGTTTCCGTTTCCGCCGCCTGGATGGTTCCAGAAGTTTCTACGAGCTCCTAGCGTCACCGCAATCCTTCCTAAGCACTGCTTGTCTCCTCTTCCACTCCATGTTTTACCTCCCCTTTTCCTTCTCTCTGTGGGCATATCATGCATTTGTGTCGGTTATATATTGCGATGTTTCTTTTACATGGTTACTCATTGTATCACTGGTTTACTAGGTGAGAGCGGCAATTAAGCTTACACTTAATTATTCTTCAAAATTATCTTTCGGTATTATGGAGAACTTTTCAAAATTATTATTTTTCGGATTTATTAATTTAAATTTATATTTCGGGACGGTTAATTTTTTTTTTATCAGCGTGGTTGATTTGCAACCACGTATCCTTTTGTATCTATCCTGCTAGGGGAACCTTCCGTTCTCCTATAGAACGTAGCTTTTGTTTCGCCACTCGGCGGCTTGCGTCTATTTGAGCTCTTGCCGACTGTCTGAATAGCAGTTGATGTTTGTTGGGAATACTTTGAATATGTTTTACTAAGACAGTTTAAATTAACATATGGTTATGTAGGGACCGAGCACTTTAACTTTCAGATATGTGCTTTATCTTTAACGCTTTCGAACTTATACTATGTTGTGGTGGTAAAACCAAATAGGTTTTATGTGAGTAAATAATTCCTTGATAGTCTAAATTTACATTTAATCATGTGTGAATCAATGACTCTAACTATAAGCGATATGCTTATTAAAATTATTGCTTTGTAGAATAATGTTTGATTGGACGAGAAGCAAACTCTTATTAAACTTTAGCGTAGCGCTTTGTATCTTCGAGAGCATTGAATTACAATAGATTGCTATGGGAAAGCGGAATAATTTGATTACATAGATTTATGTTTTATCACTTAATGTCTTTAAACACCTGTGTGGGCTGAGCACATATATTGTTAGTACTGGTCTAATTAAACTTTGATGTATTTGGACATTGTTTGAATTGTAAGATACTTCCAAGAATAGCATTTATTATGTATCTAGACTTCAGTTATGTTAGTGTACGTATTATTAGCGCATGTGTGTAAGGCGCTTAGTAAATGGTGCTGATATTGGGGACTTTAATTGTACAGTCCAAAATATCTCAGCCATTAGGGGGCGGGTTTATTATATTTGGAAGGTGTTATTTTATCTCAAAAGACATTATGATAGTACAAATTATTGTCACCGGGTGACTATATTTAATAAATAAAGTTTAATTATCATTTTGACCTTTGAGTAGTAACTGGTTATTGAGTATCCGGTGACCTGGCGGTCTAGGGTTAAGGTGTCAGACTTCTATGCTGGCGGCCGGGGTTCAATCCTCGGTCCCGGCAAAGATTTATCTGATTATCAAACCCTTCCTTCACCTCTGACAAGACAACTTGGGAATGTGAGGAATGCCAGGCCTCCACCGTGGTTCGGATTCCACGTTAAACTGTAGGTCCTTCATTTCATCTCACAATCACCTTACCATTACACATTAGCGTAAGTACGTATAACCCAAACGGGTAGTAAGACGCGGTGCTAATAATAATAATAATATTGACTATCCTTGTAGATGTCTCTCACTTTAAGACTTTAATTGGCTAGAATACTAACTAAACAATAGGTGCATATTGAATTCTAGTCATATTTATTATATGTTATATTTAACAACAAAGCTTTGACTTAGCTTGCCTTGGGCGGTACTTCAGCATTTGTAATATTATTTGTATATATTCTATTTACAATATATCAAATAAAATAAATACTGTTATTCTCTGATAACTCCTTGACTATTATTTATCACGCTTCCTGGCAAGTTAAGGTAGTTACAAAACTTTTTTTCTTGTCCAAATTGATAAAATTTTACAATATTATGAGTATTATTTATTTATTTTTATAGGTATAAATAATATATTATGTATCCTCCTCGGTGGCATAGTTTCGTGTTGAGCTATAATCCAGAGTACGAGGGGGCGATCAAGGTTCGAATCTTATTCGGGTGAACTGGGTTGGTTTTCCACTCTCCCTCCACGCAAATGCAGGTTCACTTCCTCTACATTCGAACTTTCTAATTTCTAATTCATTAGTGTAATTATCACTTAAGTGTATAACCCGAAATAGTAGTAAGACGCGATGTTAAATAAGGAAAATCATATATTTAAGCTGCATATCAAATGACTTGAGATATTGATATATTAAATAAATTTTAGCAATTTTTGTAATTGTCAAATACGATCCTTCCTATAAGAATCATAGTATACATACTCTCTATATCACGCTCTTTCACAGCCCGTTAATAAAACTACTTTAATATACTAATACGTCAAGTATTATTATTATTATTATTATTATTATTACCGCGTCTTACTACCCGTTCGGGTTGTACGCACTTACGCTAACGTGTAATGGTAGGGTGATTGTGAGATGAAATGAAGGACCTACAAGTTGTGATTAATACACGTCTTGTCAGAGGTGAAGGAAGGGTTTGGTAATCAGATAAATCTGTGCCGGGATCGAGGATTGAACCCCTGATCCCAGCACAGAGGTCCGACACCTTATCCCTGGACCACAAGGTCACCTTAATACGTCAAGTCATGTAATCTGCAGCTATAACAGTCATCAACACACCGATACGCCAGTCTCGTATTTATATCTAGTTCATTTCCTCGGTCAGTAATCGAAGCCCGGACTTGCGGGAGTCTGTGACGTCGATACAGTATTCTGATCACGTATCGACCATGGAGGGGGTGGTTCATCACAGCTAATGGACGAGGGGAGGGTATTGGGTCACGAGTTTGAGTTTGAAGAGGTGGAAGGGTGCTTGCGGAGGGAGTTAGCCGAGTTTGTCTGTTTGTTCTTGTTTGTTTGTTGTTGATGTTGTGGCGGGGCTAAATTGTGCGTGAACAAGTGCGATCAATCCATTGTGAATTTTCAGAGGTTTGGGAGGAGAGAGATAATCTCTCTTCCCTCCCCTAGATTTTTACAGGGTACGTTTGTTTTTATCAAAACCTTGTTCGCAATTTTATTTTTATGGTATAGCTTATTAAAAAAAATTGTATAGGTTATATGATAGTAGAATATATTTTTTTATTAATCGTGACTTTTTAACGAATGTAATTCTTTAGGGGAAGCTCCAATTTAATCAATGGCAAATTATTCGACCGTACAGTTATTTAAACCCGAGAAAGTAGATCCGCTACCAACTGATTTAGGGCAACATATATAATTCCACGTTTTAATAAATTATTATTATTATTATTATTATTAGCACCGCGTCTTACTACCCGTTCGGGTTATACGCACCTACGCTAATGTGTAATGGTAGGGTGATTGTGAGATGAAATGGAGGACCTACAGTTTAACGTGGGATCCGAACCACGGTGGAGGCCTGGCATTCCCCACATTCACAAGTTTTGATTAATTCAAGTCTTGTCAGAGGTGAAGGAAGGGTTTGGTAATCAGATAAATCTGTGCCGGGACCTGGGATTGAACCCCGGCCGCCAGCACAGAAGTCCGACACCTTACCCCTAGACCACCAGGTCACCCGTTTTAATAAAGATATAATGTATTAGCACATCTTAAGGTGGGATTGTTTGGAACGAGAGAAAAAGGGCGGTGTTTTTGAAGTTTTTATATAACCCCCCCTTTTTTTTGCCAAAATAAACCAAATATTTCTCCAGTAGAAACATAAGAATTAAATTTTTTACACAAGGTGATATCAACAGTTGTTGAATATGCGTCAGGATGTCACGTAATTTAATCACAACTTTTTCTCTTCGTTTAAAAAGTTTCTCAACTAATGTCCCTATGCTCATGACAGATATTCAACAACTGTTGATATCACCGTGGGAAGAAAATTAAACCATGTTTCTACTGGAGCAATGCTTATTTTGGCCAAAAAAGGTTTTGTTATCTAAACAACTGTCAAGCCATTGACTTTTTCTCTTTCTCTACATTCATCCCCCACGTCCCCCCGTCCCCCAATTCCCCAACCTTCCACCTTAACTTGCACTGCCTGTTAGGGAAGTGCTATAATTAGTGATGAATGAATGAGTGAGGGCTTCGCTTTTATACATACAGATCATTAAAAATAAACATAAAACCAAATCAACGATAATAATTCATTTTGATCACTTTTTTCCCCTAAAAGTAGTATACATAACAGGTCGGTTTGTTTTGTTTTGCCCACATACCCATTCACAAAAAAGTGACTCCGATACGAGGTAAAAAAAAAAGTTGCTTTATTGGCTACGTTATGAATACTATCATATTTTTTTTCCAATAAAAAAACAGGTTTGTATTGAGAACAAAAAACAAATAGTTTAGCGAAACAAAATTAAAACACCATTTGGAGAAAATAAAAATACCCAGTGTCTAAAAAGAACACAATACTTAAAAAAAATTAATAAAAATAAAAACATCACGAACACTGGTGCTTTTTTTTTCCTTCACCGGTTCCCAGATTAGTATCACAGTACAGAACTTCAAGATCTCGTGTTGAGGCGAGTTGGAAGAATCGCCTTTCTTTCTTTCTTTTTATTGGTACACGTTCTTCCCACAGTATTTGGTGATTATCTCCAACCCTCCATTTCCCTCCCCTCAAGAGCTTACTGACCCGGAGCTTAAACATTTATCTTACAATCTGTTCCTATGCCTGTGAACCGTTTTCTTTTATTACAAAAGCTAAAAAAATAAGGTACTTTAATATTTGTTCTATTATAACGTGCACCGAATGTAGAAACTTACGGTCAGTACAGTACTAAAACTTCTGTGACGTCGTTGAAAAACTAAGGCACTTGATTTTACTTGGCTGTGTTAAAAGATTATTCGACTTTCAAAATGTTACTGCACAATATTAACAAGTGTATTGTTATAATTGAAAAAAATGATTCAATTATTTCAAATCATTACAGAACACGAGTTATGAGGGGTCAAACTGGACAGTTTATCCTTTTTTACGTATCACTAGGCGAGTTTTCTCGATTGACTTGGGTTACGTCCCGGTATCGATTGTTATCGACCCATGTGGCTCTGATCAAGGTGAAGCGCGAAAATGATTTTGAGATTTTTTTTTTCTTAAACAAAAATGGCGGTCGGGTTGGAATAAATCTAACCGCTGTTAGGTGAAGTTATGTAATCCTACTACAAGTACTTCAGATCGACAGAAGATGGGATATTTAATTTTATTCTTAGTTAAATTGGTGCCTATTTTGACTAGTCTTTAATATTCACACAACATATCAAGCTAAACATATTTTCCCAAAAATAACCTTAAGAAAACAAAGTGTGTATGTAATATTAAATAGGCCTAGATCATATAATAGCATTATTTTTCTTTTATCCATAAATAAACGATTTCTAAGTACCTACTTACTGTCATATATTTCTAGCTAGTAATTATTGATGTCAATTTTAATCTACAAAAACTTAAAATCTATGGACTCCGAAGTTATACTGGTTTAAATCTAACATAAGAAGTGAGGCCGTTTTGAAATTGGTGCACAAATTCTCGGCTCATTGGTCGTAACCACACTGTTTAGTCTGGTCAAGGAAAGCGTGACCAAACCGAGCTCTGGTATCGTCTCGGTCATAAACATTTAGTTAAATTCGATACCAGGTCAAATGTGAAGACGGTGTGGTCGTAAATATCGATACCAGTTCGACCTCGAAAACACGCCTACTGTTAAGGTAATGGGGATGAAATTTAGTACATAACTAGACATTCCAATGAGGTGTACACAACAAAATATGTATAATATTAACAGTAATAATATGAATATTATAGATATTTTATTACTAATATTAACAATAATTATATTAATCTAGTCTGGTTCACCCGTGATGAGAAGATCGGGGATCAAAACCCAGCTGGGTGTACTCAGCGTGATTATACTTAAAGGTTCCCCCCACTCTCCCTTCACGCGAATGTGGGTACATTTCCTAAAAATCTACCTACCTCACCCCTGTCACATTAGTGCTATTAATAAGTGTGCACATAATCTGAACGCGTAATTAAGATGGAGTGAAAATGATTAAGTCCCAATGGAGGTGTTCCTATGCTTTTTAAAACATATTTGGGTAGATACAGTACGTAAATTTAAAAAAACAAGATGGTGCATTGGTAAAATATATTTTTTTAACATGGTGGCGAAATATTTCCGCCGACATTAAAAACAAAGCAAAAAAACAATCATAAGTTGTTCAGATGAGTTGGACAAATAAAATAAATATTTACTTCTCTCTTGTCAGCCTTTTATTTATTTTTTCTCCTACGCGCAAGGTTCAATCCTCGGTCCCGGCATAGATTTATCTGATTACCAAACCCTTCCTTCACCTCTGACAAGACATCTTGTGAACGTGGGGAATGCCAGACCTCCACCGACCGTGGTTCGGATTCCACGTTAAACTGTAGGTCCTCCATTTCATTTCACAATCACCCTACCATTACACATTAGTGTGTGTATAACCTGAACGGGTAGTAAGACGCGGCGCTAATAATAAATAAATAAATAATAAATACTGAGTACAACACTTGCGCCATCTTTTGAAAGTCTTTGACTTGTGTATATTTTCATTTTCATTTTATTACTTGTGCCATTCTTCCCCCAAGAAAACACTATTTGAAATAAAAAGTGCGATATCTCCTTCTCCACCCCTTCATTTATGTACCTATGGGCATATATTTCGACTATCTCGGATGAATTGACCTGAAAACATTTGTTTGTTTAACCTACTATTACTGCTGGTATCCTGATACAACAAAACCCATCTACTTTGTATCTGGGGCGAGATAAAAAAAAAAAGGTAACCGCGTGGAGGAAG
>CABEEJ010002972.1:0-60005 GCA_901482245.1 Timema douglasi
TGTGACCAATTGGTCGGTACGTGTTGGAACTTGCTCTTGTGCTCCCCTTCAGGGTGCATCAGAGCATGCTATTGTTTGCTTTGCTTTGCTTTTGCTTTGCTTACCTTTTGGTGAACCCTGTCTCAGGGTACATTTATGCTGCATCCTCGCTACTGGATCGTCACTGCTGTGCACATGAATGTTTGGCGATGACGAAACCAGTAATCTTTATTGGTGCATTTATCCTGCAGCAGCGTTGCTCGCCTCGCTGTCGACTGATATCTTCGCCACTGCAATGATGACAAAGTAGTTTGTTTTCCGAGCCTTAACCATCGCCGGGCATTCCGAAACTTAAGCTGTGATTAGTTTATTCAATGCCATTTTCTTCGATCACTGCGAACCTCCAAATTAAATTAGATTTTATCGCTTCACTAGTAATTGTGCTGTGTTCACAAGGAAGCCATTTTCCGGGGTTTTCCGTTATTGGCGAGGGCGTTTTTGATTCATAGGGTGCACTCTGTACCGTCTCTACTTTCTATTGTCACAAGCTACATTTTTGTCGTAAATGAATCACAATCACTCTCATCAGATGACAGAGATAACATCGTTTCTTAACACGAAACACGTTCCAATATCACGAAAAACCAGACTGACTGACGGATAACCTCTCATGTCAGCATTTTACAGCAGTGTGAATAGCTGCAGGGTAAATTCTCCATGACGAGCATCCATGATCCAGCAGCGAGGCTGTGGCATAAACGTACCCTTAGATCAGGCGGGTACCATCATTATTAAATACTTAATTCAAAGGCGTAGGGATGAGAAGTGTAGCTTCAGAGGTTGTGCACCACTATTAGCTTGGATTCTGGATAATAAAACCACATTAATAAATCACATGTAGAAAACTACCCATAATGCATCAAGGCGAGATTGAAACCTCGACCTCCTATCATCAGCAATACAGTATATTACTTGACATGTTGAAATACGTGACCACCAGTGAGGGTAAAACCAAGTTTACCTTTGGTAATTAGATAAATATTGTTAAATTAATCTATTTATATTCGCGTGAATGGGTATTAGCACCATTTTTCACAATACTTTAACTAACTTAAACATGAGACGAGCAATATCAAATGTAGACTAGGTGGCTCGACTCCAATAGGAAACGACCGAAAATTAATTAACAAATGCCCGTCTACTTGCCCTGTCCCTCTCATATGCTACTACAACCGACTACTCGCACCCACACACGTTACAGAGCGACAATGGATACCTTTCACTTGCACTCTTGACAGGAGGCAAGGGTAGAGGTGGGCGTGGTAAGGTCACTGCCTGCCATCGACGATGTATTTTATGCATCATGTACCTCAACTCAAGGCACGTCTCATAGCTCCAGGGCCGTACCGAAGGAGGGGATTTGAGGTTTAAACCTACTCCGTTCTATAAAAGTAGGTCCATTATTAAGAATGTCATTTTTACACGTTTCGGTGGCCACATGATTTTTTTTAAACTGCGTCATTTTCGCATTAGACCAGACTGCCGTTGACGGGGAGCTCGGGGTTAGAATCCCGATCGGCTGTACTGTTTTCCGAAATTATTCTACACTCTTCCCCCACACAAATTTGGGTACACTTCCTCTAAAATTTAATCTTATTTACCCATAACACATCACTGTAATTAATACATACGCGTAGATTCCAAGCCTCTATTGAGACATGATGCTAAAATAAACGGATGGAGGGAGGGATGATTCGAAACTCTCGGTACAAACTTTAATGGGGAATAGGGGATACTAAAACAAATCTTTTTTGTTAATGATTGTATGTCCGTACACCCTTAGGTGCTAGATATCGTTGTGGGTACAAGATTAAAGGCAGAAAGTATGAACACATTTTTTATTTAAAGCAGGTATACAACATTTGCTCAAAGGAGTGACCGCCCACAGGAATGCATGCCTGGCAGCGTCAACGCATCGATTGACGTACATTTTCAAAGATTACTCAGCTCCATATTTTAGATGCATGTCAGTCATCTAAGAATACGTGAACTTCTTCATGTTACACGTAGGAAGCCCGCGTTACAAATTATGACGGCGAATAGTACCCATTTGATGCGCCACAGCGTTTTCTAGCACCAAAGGGTGACGTCTGCGGACATACACTCACTAACAAGAAAGGTTTGTTTTAGGGTTCCCTATCTCCCATTAAAGTTTGTACACGCATTTTTGAATCAACCTGTATATGCTCGGATTTATGGTCGAATGGTTTAAAGCAAAACACTCAAAATAGATTGGCTTTAGATGACGGGGAGCTCAGGGTTCGAATCCGGCTGGGTCTACTGAGGGGTGGTTTTTCCTAAATCAGTCTCCTTCCATGCAAATGCAAGTACATTTACTCTCAATTCTACCTTATTTATCCCTTATAGGATAAGCAATTGGCTATCCTAGGACGGGTAATAAGAGACAATGCACAATAAATTAACAAAAGAATTAAGTAAAATATTTTTACTATGGAAAATAAACGAATATGTTCATTTTAAAGAAAATACCGAAAATTGAATTTCTTAATAAAATATTTAATCTCGGTATTATTATATTAAATCAAGGACTGGGATGACAAATTTCAGCGTCATTTTTTTTTATCATGACGCACTTTCTAACTTTTTTAAATGGCTCTATTTAATTAAAAATCAACTTAGCCTATATGTGGGAATGAGCCGCACCTGTTGAAACGCGCCCTTAAGGATTTCAGTCGGAATTATTTACTGTCCCTTTTGATTTGTGATTTCCGAGAATTTACTGTACGAGTAAAAAGTGGAGAAGCAAGGTGAAATGTAAATTTAAAACCTATGGTCCGGTTTGGAATCTACAGCTCACTCATGGTCAACAATACAGGATGTTGGACATTTGGCAGTGGGGGAAAAAACAAATGATCTATAACCTTGCCTGTTCCATCTAAATAGGAGGGTCCAATTTTAATTTTTTTTAGCACCACGTCTTACTACCTGTTCAGGCTATAGGTACTACACATATGTACTAATTACGCTAATGATTTAGGTATAAAGAAGTGAATTTGCGTGTAGGGATAATGGAAAACCAATTAGGATAAAAAAAACACCCTTAGTTTACCCAACTGGAATTCGAACCCTGGGCTCCCTGTCATTGGCAGTCTACACTAGATATCATCGCTGAGGAAATAGCGTTGTCATTCTCTCGTTTTAGCGTAGTCAATCTCCCCTCAAATGTAAGGCAACTTTCGCAACGCTGGTTAGTCGAGATTGCCAGCAGCCCCTTCTTACCCCAGCACACCAACTTTAGAAATAACTGAGAGCTAAGAGATTTGGCAACAGTTTTAAAAAAAGAGCAAAGAAAAAGTTTTTCTCCATAAGAGATGCAGTTCTCTCAGAAATGATATTGGGTGTAGCCTATTGTGAGAGTGACACATTAGACCATGCGGCCGCCGAAGTAGGTCAATCTTTGTTGGTGCTTGGTTTTTTGTTTTACATTCATCTTGTCTTACAACCCGTGCAGGTTGAGGAAGTTAGAATTTAGATGAAACTTTAATTTGCATTAAAAATGTAATATACTGTACGTGCATCTTCTCTCAATCCTTTATATTTTTTTACTTATTTATTTGAGGTATTTAACGTGCACTTTCTGAACCGATGATTCTATCAGCATACGAGAATTTTTATGAGCGAAAACGAAAGGGCCTACCAATTTTGCTGGAAAGGTTTTTTCAGCCTCAAATCTTCTCACCCCTGTCACAGCCACTTAAATACGGTATGTAAAAAGACGAAAGCTCCAACTCACTCATTCACTAATCTGATTCATAACAGTATTTCCCAAACCCCCCGACCTGGAATATTTAAATTCGGCAGGGAGGTTCGTTCAGGTTGTAGGCATCCGATGAGAAGGGTTTTGCGAAATTCAACCCATAAGGGGGTGAAATTGGGGTTGGAACATTTAAAAAGTTATAATCAATCGTCTCTTCAAAACTGCTTGAACCAGAAAGATAAAGCTTATCAGAAAGGTTCTTTTAAGGTAACAAGTCCAAAATCCTTTGGGATTTTTATAGATTAAAGACCTAAGGGGGTGAAACAAGGAAGGGGGTGGTTTTGAATAATTTCAAAATGTCAAGCTATATGAAACCCACAGGGTCAAAATGGTTGAAATTCGCATCTCTCTTGAAACTATTTGTAGGGGTCGTCTCGAGTTCATTGCGTCCTTTTCCCACAAAAATAATGATTTATTATATTATTTGTGTCATTGAAAACAAAATTTGAATCAAAATTAGGGGGACTCCGTGTTCTACCTTCCTCTCTCCACCACCTCCGCCAGCAGCCTATGCTTAAGACCGCAAAAGGAAATTATTACAAACAAAAATGCATTGACATCCTTTCTTTTTTAATTATTCCTTATATAATTTACTATGTAAGTTCCATTAAAGTATATTTTATACTCTGCTGCAGGCCTCTAGAATTACGAAAACAAATATGATATTTTAACTTTTTGAATGCATATTATTGTGATATAAATATAATTATAGCCCTTGACTCATATATAGGTCAAGGGTCATATTTATATAGAATATTTGTAAATTTGTCATAACCATTCTTTTAGACAATGATAGCTGATTTATTTTAGGCACCATCATCGAACATTTGATTACAATACAATAATTAAGATGATGGAAACTGAAACACTTCAAACCACGCAGTTTTTACACAACTTAAAGTCAGAAGTGGATTTACACTATAGACCCCCTAGGCACGGGCCTAGGGGCGGCATATTTTGTTTTTAATAATTACGTTTATGGCGTGTACATGCCTGATTTTCTTTTGTAGAGGTATTTTCTCGAATACTTACTTCCGCACTCCTCCCCCCCTCCCCCACATTTCTTTCCTCCGAAACCTCCTAAAACACTTGAAAAAATGGGGGAGTGGGGCGCCTATTTTAATTGTGCCTAGAGGCACCACTACTTAAAGTTGTATTATAAGGGCTCCACAGTTTGGTGTTGGAAAGCATGTGTACCAACTACCAACTGTGTACAGTTTGAATGCTACCTAAATGTGAAACGTTAAATGAGATTCACTGCTAGATCAAATATGTCTAAACAATTTAGCACCCGTTTTTTTATAAATATATAAATGTAATTTTAGTTATTTTAAGACTTTTTTTGTAGTATGGCACCACTTCAAGCCCGACTTGAAGTCAAGTGTGTTGTATTATATTCCATTATTGTTTAGTAATTGTGAATAAATAAAAACATTTCAGTGGCCGCATGGTCTAAGGTGCCACTTTCATAATAGACTAGAATACTGATGAAAGGGAGATCGTGTGGTTCGATACCTGTCGGGTGTACTAAGGGTGGGTTTTTCCTAAATTGTTTCTCACTCTCTCCAAACAGATGCCGGTACACTTCCACTGAATTCAAACTTCCTCATGCCTAACACATTAGCATATTTAGTACATAAGCGTATAACCCGACTGGATAATAAGACGCGGTGTTAAAAACAAAGAATATAAAGTAGTTAAAGTTGTTTATACAAAATATAGAGGGTATAATATTAAAGAAGTTACGGTAAGTTAATAAAACTTTTCTAAAGACCTTCGAAAACAAAATTTCATGATTATGGCAAAAGTCAATGATTCTAGAATAAGCTCACGTCGATACGATAGAAAATAAATCTGTCTCATAACCTAAATAATTAAATTATTCCTTACTTTTCACTACTGGAAATTCTAGATACATAAATACTGAAAGCTAGAAAATATGGCCACAGTTCTAGCTGAAAGAGAAAGAAGATACAATCAGCAGTTTCTCTCAAATGTAGGCCTAATAATCAGTGTAAATCCGTACCATTTTGGAGCGTGATAAATTTGGTTGCACGGTTAAAATCATTTAACGCATACGCTAGGACGTTGCTTAAGTAATGAATAAACGCTATCTTATGTACAGTTCACACTTGTGTGCGGTGTAGCAGTTACTCAAGGTGTGGGTGGATTTGATCATATTTAATAGTATTTAGGATCGTTCCACGAAAAGAGATTGTTGCAGTTAATCAGTCATTGAATTTTGTTTGTATTTGATGTTGCGTCTTTCTAATATTGTCCCTTTATTATAATTAGCTTAAATACTCCGTGTAACGTAGGCATGAGTAATTTAATTATAACATTCTAATATTCACATTAAAATTATTTGTTGTTTGTATACTAAAAATGGGTTTAAATATCCTCTACTAGAGGATTTTGCTACCGACATTAGCGATTGGCTAGATCTTACTACCCGTCCCAGCTATCCGAATGGTTACATTAATTATGGGATAGAGATGAGGAAGGTAAAAATGAGTGGAAATCTACCCGTATTTGCGGGAAGGTAAAGAAAGTGGCCGGAAAAACTTACGAAAAAAAAATCAACACACCCGATTATATTTCTAGCTTATAATTCTGCATTAATGGGAAACTAGAAAAATTGAGCTTTTATAGATTAGTTCTTGTGATCATTGTTGCGGGTGTACTTGAAATTATTCTAAATCATAAGAAGTCATAGATTCAAAACTTAATTGGAGCGTAGCATTAGTATCTAGCATGTTTTAGTTGTTAATAATTTGATTGTTAAGTCTAGCTTAGCAAAAAGCCCGGTTGTAGTCCTTTCTCAAGTGTCTGGCATGACTAGCACTTTCCAAGTGTTGCGTTCCAGTAACATACTCGACAAAACAACAAAGTAAAGTGTATCAAGGTCCCAGGATGTTGGAGCCCCCTTATCAATCAGACCACTGTCTCATTAGAACCAACACCTAAGGAAACTGACACACATCGATTGAACGGAGGAGTTACCTCATCACTTCAAGGAGACTTGGAGGTTTGTCAAGGTGCCTTATAAAACAATGAGTCTTTCCTTTCGTTTAAATGGCTTTATCAACTCTCAAATTAAGGTGGGATGGAAGTCACTGGAGTTAAGGTGGTATGTAGTTAAGTTTAATATTGGAATATTTGGCCCCCTCAACATTTTAGTTTATATGAGGTTATAACACTTTTATTATGTTTTGTGCAAGTATTAGTTTTATATTTTCATTATTATTTTAGGAACCTACCCATTGAATAACGTGAACATTTCTAAACCAAAATACCAATTAGACTCAATTTGCTCTTGTGCATATTTATTCCTTTGTTTGATAGATTACTAGATATATTTATTTAACTTTACAGCTTACTGTCCGTTCATGTTAAACTAATGGGGTAGTGAGAGCAGGTATAATTTAGAGGAAATGTACTAATATTTGTGTGGAGGTAGATCATAAAATACTTTAGGAAAAATACCCTCTTGATCCAAATAATGTTCAACCCATCGCCAGTAAACCAGATTAGATAAGCTTGTTACATTTAGTCCAGATACTCACCAGCGTGATTAAGATTTTGGGTCCATGTGTGACTCATCTTCACTTCTATAAATATTTTATTTCTTATGTAAATTTCAATATCTAATAGGACTTGAGTTATTTCATGTCATTGTACATTTTCGCATACTAGTCTGCCCCCATGAGACTCGTGATCTTATCCAACTTGCTCAACATATGACAAAGAACCAGTCAAACCTGTTAAAGGGGACTACACAGTTTTAATTGAAATGTTTAGGGCCCGTTTTTTTACAAAGTAAAACTATTTGTAAAATTGTATAGTTTCATTACTCGCTCCGTTGGTCGCGTGGTCCAACGCGCTGCTCTCGTGTTGGACTAGACTGCTGAAGACGGGGATATCTGGGTTCGATTCCAAACGGGTGCACTGAGGGTAGTTTTCCGCTCTTCTGCGCAAATGTGGGTGCATTTACTTTTAATTAAACCTTCATTGCTAAACCATTATTGTAATTAGTACATAGGAGTATAACCTGAACGGGTAGTAAGACGTGGTGCTAATAAATAATTAAAATAAAATTTCATTAGCATACACAATATTACAAAGCTTAAGATAGTTTCTACTAGTGCAGATCCACCAATGCATTTCCTACCAATTCCTTGTGATTGGTTTAAAGCTTGTCAAGTGACCACATTTAAGTTCTGCTTTCATTTTTTGGCAACATATGAATCCTATGGTCATTAGAGGTTGGATAAACTTTTAACTTTCTGCATTGCGGAGAACCAATTACAAGTAGAAACAAATTGATATATTTTTTTTAGCTTTATACTAACTGTTTAGGTTATGTGAATTTATGCTAATTACTCTACTGACTTAGGTATGATTAAGGTCAAATTTAGAGGAAGTGTACTCACATTTGTACGAAAGGGAGAGTGTAACACCATTTTCGAAAAATCACCCTCAGTACACCTGACCGAGATTTAAGCTTGGATCTCCCTGTCATCAGCAAAATAGCCTAACACAAGTGACGACTTAGACTATGCGACCACCAAAGCAGGTCAAATTAATATTAATATGTGAATCAAAACAAAAGTCCAGTAAAGAAAATAGTAATAATTTTATAAATATATTGTATTTTAAGTTACTTTTAATAGAAATTCATATATAAATAATTATATATATCAATTTATAAAGTTTTCATTAGTAACATAAGCCATTTAACAATTTTTTATATGTGCAGTGTGTTTATCAAATTAGGTGAAACTGTTTTATTTGATAGTGATACAGGTTTTTATGATGATGATATGAATGTGGACTCATGCATGCCCCACGGTTGGGGAGCAATTATAGTGATGCCGGTTTTTATGACGACGATGGCACGCATGCCTCACACGGCTAAATTTTGATCTGATTATATGTAATTCTGTTGAAATCAGTAAAATTAATGTTTTTTACATGATTTATTTAGTTGATTACAGTCCATTATAAAATTGACATTAAAATGATACACTTGCTATTTGTTTAACAAACTGACGCACAGAGTCAGAGCTAGTGCTGTTACAGACCGAGATTTCTCTGGAAAATACTAAGTTTTTTTGTATTACTACCCCTTGTCAACAATTTTAAAACCAACTAGTAAGAGAACTCCGGCAACCTGATGTTGCGAAGGTTAGCTTCCCATTGGGTAAAGGCAGCCAGCTTATCACCTAATTTTGAAATAAAAGAGTTTTTTTAAGAAAGAAAGTTTTAGAATGTATTATATTGACATTACTACTGAAAACACCTGATTATCCATGGATGAAGTATTAAAAGGAAAATTTACATAGTTCTTTAAAGAAAAATACACTACATCCATGACTTTTTAAGTAAATGAGAAGGGCCCAAAACAATACTATTCCAATTTCAACGAGTTTGATTGGACAAATTACTACATTTTCCCATTGATTTACACATCACATGACAATGTGTGCACACAATTACAAATCATACAAACTTTAGGCTTAAAAGGGTACATAGCACATAAACGAGGCTTTAGTCAGTAAAGTAATAACTTGACTGTTTCATTAGGAGATAAGCAAACCATTTGGTTTCAAATACTTTATTTTGCCTTAATTCCTACACAATTAAGGTTAAGTTTTAGCACAAGACCATAAAAATCAATGTAGATAGTTAAGTTAAAATAAATACCAAGAATGATTTCATAAGTATTGACTCAAATATAAGAAGACCTCACACATATGACCCTTATATTTGGAAGGTTTTTTGAATTCTTGTCTTGATGCACAAGCACTCAAGATATTTTTTTTCTCTCTCCAGTGCATATAAGCCTTGGAAACACAATGCTTGTTAGCAGCCTGCACTTAATTTGTTTGTTACACCTCGTGTATTGCAGAAAATTTAAAATTCATATTGTAGCTACTTCGCATTCCCTTGTTTACTTGAGATGCCAAGGAAAACTTTTCAACAGATCACTTGATCTGTTATGGGTGGTTTTTGGATATTAGAAATCCTCTTTTTTCTCTTTCTCCATTTTAACCATGGTTTATTACTAGACACGCACAAGAATGTGTTGGTTTTGCATTTAATTTTTGACCTCGAGTTTATAATAAGACAGGTGTGTGCACTGATTTCTGCTGGTCGGCCAGTACAGTTTAAGCGTTTTCAGGAATCTGACTTTTTTTAAATACGAGTAAGCTATAGTTTTAAGAAGAACCCTTTTTTTAAAGAAAAACATCACACTATTTTTGGGCTAATACAGTATTTAATCTGAATAATGTCATATAAAACTAAAAAGTGGGATGATATATTTTAACATCATTTTATAAATGGTATAATCTTGTGCTGATACGCAATACCAAATTTTAAAACCAGTTTAAATCATATGAAATATAAAGTTTGCCTCATATGCAGAAGCAGGTCCTTAAGTACAACACAACTAAACACTAGTCTAAAGCATTTATCCCACAGAGAATTCAATATAGTACCTTTAGTTCAGTTTGAAGATGTTCTATTAACAGATTGAAATCTGTTCGATTATTACAGGTTGATTTCCAAAACATATTTTTTGTGTCCTAGATTTACCGAGTAATAACAACGCTGTTGGTTTTCACATTATTGACAGTGAATGCGGCACCTTACACCGGCCATCACATCAACTACATAGCACCAGCACATGCAGTTACCTTCACATACATTACCCCTGGTGAGTTTCTCTGACCCACAGCTTCTGTAGAAGTAGTTTAAAATTGAAGGATTGGTGTATTGGTGAGCGCTACTGACTCTGAAGGAGGCAGGGGTTCAACCCTGACAGGATGTATTTTTATGATTTTCCCTTCTCTCCAAATTAATAATTATATCTCGTTCTAGTAACGGAGCAAGCGTTACCATACCAACAAGAAGACAGGATAGATGACCCTGCACTTATTACCGAGGAAGAAGCAAAGATTTTCTTAAAGTACTATGGGCTGAGAGAACTTTTCTTTGGTGATGTTCCTCACGAGAGAGCTCTTATGATGGATCAACAGATTCGCAGACAAAATGGATTAGAAGGTGTCCGCCTGGGCAGCAACCGGCTGGAGTCGCCATTCTACCGCTGGAAGAGGGCCAATGGGATCCAAAGACATCGCCGTCAATAATGTGCCTTATTGGCGTGTTTGACTTAACATAGTATTTATATATTTATAATTCCTAGAGATGTCGATTTCCATTCCTAAATTTTAAAATCAGTTCAACATTTAAAGTTTTATTTCTTTTTAATGGATCTAGCCACACATTAAAAATGTTATCTATCTATCTGGCAAACTGTTGTGTGTTTGCTTAAAAAAACTAAAGAAAAAAGGCTGTGTGGATTCTGCACAAAATCACTATAACACAAAGTTCATGTTGAGATTTTTTTTAAGTTTTCCTGTACTGGGGAAAAAACCAAACTAAAAACAAATACACTGAAAAATCAACAAAACCTTAATTTTGCTGTTTTGTTTTATTGCTAGAACTTTCATTTACTAGAATATATTATGCGCAAGGAATAGAGGCATAAAAAATTGTAATGGATTGTAAATAACAGAAATAATTGTAGCCACTTAGAAATAAGTTTTAAAATTTAAGTTGAAATATTTTTTTACTCAACCTCTCATAGTATCTAGATTGACATTTGCATAAGTAACTCTCAAATTGTAAGACCGGCCATTAGCTGACATTTGCAGAGTACAAATAAATAAACATCAATTCTTTCGATAACAGTGAGACATGAGTTTGACATCCCTAATTTATAGCAGTCTTTTTAAATTTGATACTATTGGACAAAGCCTGATTAATTCGTGGATTTTTCTGGCAGTGGCTAAACAGTGCATTAATTTAACACATTAGTTCAAATGGAGCATTTGAAATGGCAAAATTGTATGATTCTCACTCAAGGGTGTAAACATTTAACATTGTGATAAGAATATTTCATGCTATCTACATGATAAATTAAGTTTTAAGACCTTTCACCATGCAGGAAGAACTATTTAGGGGTTTAATCACACCCCGTCCCACTCAAAATTATTAATTGATAATCTAGATTTCTTCTTTATGCCTACCTTACCAGACTTGTGAAAGTCATAAATTGCTTTGATGAATTCAATGTTAAAAAGTTATTAGCCAGTTCCTGTTGTGGGAAATTCTGCATGGCACTTAGAGCAGTGAAATTAGTTGCAGACATTTTCCATTCAGTTAAACTGCACGGTCAACTTTTAGTTGTCTGCACTCGAGCTGGGGCATTGTTTTAAATATAACCTATTACACTATGCAACTAAATGCAAGCACAACTGCAACTTCTGGTGGGATACTCCATCTCATTTGAGAGCCGAGTCTTATATCAAATGATTTAGACATACAAAAGTGATTAAAAAAAGTGTTATATTCCACAGATCCTCAAATGATGTATAGTAAACACCCTTATTCAGTCTTGAAGATAATCAGGGGTTAATAATGGGAGAATGACTTACCATAACATCAGATTTCAGAAGTGTCTCCCCCTCCTCCTCGAGACATGTATTCATCAACATACCTTTGTTGTTATTGTTTATTTCAGTCATGATGTTTTACCAGAGTAGGGATGGGTTGTGAAATCACAACCTGATCCTTTTTCACTCCTCCTCTGATGTCACATTCACAACTTGTTCCTGACAGATGAAAGCTGTTCCTTTTTGTCACTGGTCCACAGATCAAATACATGCTGTAACAGGTCTTGAGTAAACTTGTTCCTCATATCTCTGGCACAGACAGCACTGTAACAGGTCCGAGGAAACCTTGTTCCTTTATGCTCTGGAGATTTTTGGATCAGTCGTACAGACGAAAGGAAGTGGATGCTTTGTGTTCTTGTCAGAGCGCTGAGACCAGGTCCGGCGCAACTTTACTTATCTATTATATAGACCTAGCTTAGTGATGGTTTGGGGAGTACCTAACAAATGAGTTTTGAAGGGGGAAAGCTTTCGCAGTACAAAACATTATTTCCACAATACAAGCACAGTATGTGATGTATTCTCACAATAAATTGTTACGTTGATGAGTGACATTGAAGGGACCCACTTGGTGATCAAATGATTTAAGGCAAGGGTCAGCAATCTACTGACTGACTGATTTTACCTAGCCCACAAAATATTTAGCAAACAGTTTCTTCAAAAAATAGACTTAATAGCTAATTACTAATGGGGAAATGTAAAATTGAACTTTTTTTGCTTTACTTTTTTAAAATTAGCCAAACATTAAAAATAAAAAAAATAAAGCCCACATCATCAAAAAGATTACCAGCATCTGGTCTCTGGCTTCACTCTAGCACTAGAATGGACTGCCGATGACGTTGAGATCGAGGTTTGATTCCGGTTGGGTGCACCTAGGGTGATTTTCCTAAGAATCAACCATCTTCATCCCTAACACATTGGCGTAATTGACATAAATGCGTAAAACCCGTAAGGGTAGTAGACGCAGGGCTAAAAAAAAACTAGGCTGGGAGTAGGTATGAATACTGTCACTATGACAAAAAGGAACAGGTCCAACGGTGGAGCAGTAACAGATTGCTCCTGCTCCACTAAAGGAGCAGTTTTTCCCATCCCTATACCAGAGGTCCTGAATGGTTTGTGATCTGTTTTTGTGGAATCTCCCCTTAAGTTGGTCCCACAGTAGATAATTCACTGACGTCAAGACTGACAGCAACTGGTTTTTGGAGCTAAGCTGGTCCACAAAGAAGTTGTTGATGAGTGCCACGCGGCACCATCCTGCTGAAAGTAACCCTGTGCAAGTTCGATGTTGCCTAGTTGCTCCAAGAAAACATGAAAATGTTCCTGTATGCTTCAGTGTTCACTATTCCTTCAAATAAAATTGGTCCAATGAATTTCTCAATGGAAAAGATGTCTACTGAGTTGGAGAAACAAAAATTAGTGACTTTTTGGTGACCTTTATTGACCAAAAAATTCCTTTGGTAAACGGCCAAACATTATTTTATAACACATATATAGGCATGATGCATTTACACTAGACATTAAACTTTAACTAGATGGTGAATGTTAACCTGGTCCTTGGTATCATGGTAAAAACAATCGGACAACTTGTGGTTAGCACATGGCATCATGGGTAGCTTGACATTTGACACGTTTGCGTTGTTACGATTCACAGGAAATTCAAACAAAAATATTTTCGTGACTTTATGACCAAAATATTGAAAATTTGTGACTTTTCAGGGGCTTTTTTTACTAGCACTAACTTTTTCTGGACTTTCGTGACCCAATAAACATGCTGGTGGAAAATACACACCACACGCCCACCTTTCACAAAGGATTGTTTTCTCATGGATCCAATGAGGGTTTTTCTGACGCCCAAATTCATGTGTTTTGGGAATTCAGATATCCTGAGCAATCAAACCAAGATTTTTCGGTAAACTGGGTCATCACCCATATTCCTGTGTTGCTTCCCACAAAGTTGAGGAACCAATTATGGCAATTACATATATGCTTTATGTGGTCAGCTACACCTAATGATGTACAGCTCTTACTCTACAAGAGCCTGATTTTTACCCGCTTAGCTGCTCTTTGGCACTTTGTCCAAAAAAGCCATTTTTCTGTGATAATCTGCGTAGTGATTTCTGGGGGTGTGGAGGAGCAATCACTCACGAGCATCTTCTGCACACTATGGCACGTTTGAAAAAAAAAAGTGGGATTTCCCACTGAAACATTCTGTAGTTCTGGCTCATGTAGGCCCCTTTCTTTCCTAATATGCCCTCCCAAGACCCTGCTACTAATCAATAAAAATTTCTTTTGAGTCCCTTCCCCAACCTTTTGGCTCTACTAAACCTAACTTCCTCTTCTTTCAAGCTAACCTGAAATAGCTTCCCATAAACCTATCATGTGACTAATATTGAGGTTACACAATATTATTTGTGATATGACTCTATAAGGAAAACCTCTTTTCGCTATATGAGGCAATTAAAATTGAGCTCCATGTGGTGCCGTAAACAGCTCACAAACCTGTCTCGTCTCAGGTGAGTCAAAGTGGGTTATAAGATGTCAACAAATGGTATAACAGAGTACACAGCAGCTACGCCTGGTAGTGATAATACCTGAGACCAATGCGACATGACTGATAGAATTTGCATATTGATAGTGTTTGTAAAAAGATAAGAAAGAAACTGTTCACATATTTTAAACCAAACACAAATTCACCCTTAGCTGGAAACAGGATAATTCCTTTTTAAATAGCAAGTGTATTTTATACAGGATGAATGTACCTACTATTTTTATAGTAAGTTTGTATTTGTCAAATGGTGCAATGCAGCTTGGGGAATCAAGTAAATGTATTTATGAATCCCCTATTTAAACAGTTAAAAATATTTTTAGAAGATTAGACAAGACAATTTTTATTAATAAACATAAGGAACCAGCTTAGTAAGATATAAATATTTATCCTCTTGACTTATTTAATTTAAAGTACGACTATGACTAGTCAAACCTTTGGTTTATTTAACAAGATGAGCTAAAAATATTCATTTGTATACATACCCTTTAGATTAAATTTCTCCTTACATGCCATCTGTCCATTGAGATGGACACTGATCATAATTATTAATCCAGAGAAACCTATTGCCCATTGCAGTGGGTAAGCATAAAGAGCTTAACATAAGGTGATAGATAAAATATTAAATTTATTGAATTTAATTTATAAATAAGATAAAAAAATTCTAGATACAGTTAAGGTCTGAAAGGGTTAATAATATGGCGTGCAAAGAACTATATACTATTTTGCTATACACCAAAAAGATTTATTTATTTAACCTAAATTGGCATATAAAAAATAATTTAAACCAATTGTACTAAAAAGGGAAGTTAGATTTAAAAATATGGTGGGCACTGTGTTTAAAAAGTGGGTGATGCGAGATGAATTCCAAAAATTATGTAATATACATTTTATGTTCTCGATAAGTTCTTAGAAAAGAATGTTAGACCCCTACGTACCATTTCAATTTGAAAAACATAGTTATTCTAATTATGCATCAATGGAACTATGAGAGTTAAAAATATAATAAAATAATTGAAATACATAAATATATAATCGTATATTTCAGTCTGTCCCCAAGCATGAGCAACTTACCAATATAAACCTAACTTTTTACAATTAGATCTGTATTAGGTCTGTAGCATATTTACATTCAATGATAAAATCAAGAGTAATGAAGAAAACAAAGCATTTCATGATAAGGGTACACATTGAATAATTTCAGTATTACTTAAAAAACACTAAAAAAACAACTTCAAGCCTAGAGAGATTATAATATCAAAGTAATCTTCTAAACTTAAATGTTACAGGAAAGAGGGATAGGAACAAATAAAAAAATATGGTTTGCGCAGAAAAAAAGAGGAACAAAGTTCATATTTGACACCACTACCACTAGGCAAGTGGAAAACTGGTCATTATCAAAGAGTAGCTTGACCAAAGTATTGTGTCATTGGAGATTTTCAGGAGCAGCCAACCAAACCATGGTAGAGAAAAGAAAGTTGTAACAAATTAGAGGAACACGTTATTCCGACCTGCTTTTTGGTGGCCGCATGATCAAAGGAAAGACAAGAATGCCGATGACAGGGAGATCGGAGTTCATATCCCGGTCGGGTGTAATGAGGGTGATTTTTCCTCAATGGTTTCCACTCTCCCTCCATGCAATGCAAATGTGTGTGCATACTAAAGTAGCTTTCAACCAATGTATGCAATAAAGAGCCTTCTCTTCCACCATAGATAGGGTATAGCTTAGTGCACCGCATCTTACTACTTAAGCGGACTATCCTCATATATATATTAGCACTGATGTAACCCACTACGATTGGTTGCATGGTCTAACGCGCTAGCTACTCTTGTACAACCCAAACGGCTGGAATTCATACTTTATGACCTACCTCTCACCAAAGTAGATGATATTGACGTCTTAATCAACTTGCCTATCAATAAACATTGTAACAAACTGCTCTCCTAAGAAACAACAAACATATTATTGTCTAGTAGCAGCAGTGCAAAATATTAACGGTTTTACCAATTTTCTTGTAATAGCCATATATCTTGTTTTCCCATCTATTTGCACCTTTCATTCACTCTTTCATGTATTTTCATTAAACATACAAATTATTTAGCTCAAACGTAAAAATACATTTTCTTTAAACTTAAATTAGTGTAGTAAATAATCTTGAAAATATGATTTTCAGCAGCAATAAAAACTTAAGAAAGAAATTAAATTATTTTTAACATAAATTTTGGGAAACTAAAAGTTTATCAAAGGTCAATCTTACAATTAACTAATTCACAAACTCGGAAGTGTGCAATATGTCATATAGCCAGAAGCAACAATGCATACACCTCTATCACAGACTGTATTAACTATATAAAAAAGAAAGAATTCAAACATACCAAATTATCTTGATAACATTTCCAAACCCACAAAAAACAACAAAAGATGAACACCTATTTTATTAAAACATGGAAAAAACACAAAGATTTTGTTGAATTAATTTCGAGTTTTATTTATTGGGGAGCATAGGCAAAATATCAACATGATACAGAAATAGCCCCAATAGTCCAGTTTTGACATCCAAATTCAAGTTGAACCGGAGAAATCAGCTCTACCTTTATTTAATGGAGGATCAACTTTAATCAACAAGATAACAGCCAAGTGTTGCCATTAAGTCCATTTTATTTCATGGCTAATTTTCAATTAAATCATTGAATAGAAATAAAATGATAACAGAGCATAAATAACAAATCAAAGCTTTGTTTTCATAAAGGGTTACAAAATAGCAGCTATATGCTTCCATTATGCATATTACCCGTTCAATTGTTGGTCATAGCAGACTTTTTTTGTTTCATCAGAAAATAAGTTCTTTGTGAATTATTCACATTCACAGAATAAATAATTAAATAATTAATTTAGCAATTGAAGCAAACCAAAATATATATAAAATCTAGGGGGTTTAATAAATATACTGATAGTTTTATATTTCTAATGTGACTGGTAAATTAACAATAAAAAAAAGCAATTAGTTGCTTTTAAAAAAAATTAGGGCTAAGCTGGATACTGGATTGGTAATATGATCACTGGCTTGATTATTACAGCTGGCATGTGTGTCTCTTGTGAGCGAGCAAACAAATATCTAAACCAAGAGGAGGTGTGTGTGTAAAGATTCAATAGATTTTAAAACTAGTCCAGGGATAGGTACACCACTTACTAGGTTATTAGCAGTACTTAAATGCATTAAACAATAGTTTTAAAATTATTTTAAAACTATCTTATGTCATTTATTTATAATGTTTTGTTTTTTAGTTTTTAATTTAAAATATGAGTTTAAAAGAATGTTTACTATATATCATATAAGAGATAAAAAAAGGGCCTCTGAAGAGTACTACCGCATTAAAATTATCATTAGTTTATGTTCACAGTTTATCTTTCTGGATTTGTAGTGAGGAACCTACAAAATATATTTACCTTAAATACTCATACTTTACACCATTTCTTCTACCTAGCAGCTCCTAATAATTAGGGTGGAGATGTAATGAGAGAAAAGACCAGTGTTTGTGTAATTTGTATAGCAAAAAATTTATTATTATTTGGGCAAAATGAATAAAATATTGTTTCAGTACAAACAGTTTAATTTTCTTCACATAGTGTATCAACAGTTCTTGGATATCTCTCATGGGCAATGCAGAATTAGATGACAAAAACTTTCAAATGAAGAGGAAAAGTTGTCATTAAATTCCAAGACACCCTTGACAGATATTCAAGAACTGTTGAAGTCACCATGCAAATAAAATTGAACTATGTTTCTAATGTAGAATTATTTGATTTATTAAAAAAAAAAGAAGGAAAAAAAAATTATATTAAAATTGCAAGAAAATAGATTTTTCTCTGGACCGCCTTATGTTTGTAGGTCTTAGACTGTCAATTAATAGACACCGAAATATTGTGTTTAGAAACGTTTACTCAGTACACTAAAATTATTATCAAAACATATTTAAAGACCATTGTAGCATTAATGAAGTAATGATACATTCACAAGATAAAATTATTTTGTGAAATTGACCATTTTGCCCTTTAAATGTGAATTATGGTCAATTTTGTTGGTTTGAATGTGAATTAACACTAAAAATGTTGTTGTTTACCTCTATCCTGAAATAGCCTGAAAAATAAAAAGTAACATCTGTGCTAATAGAAAAAAAACACAACTCTAAACCAAAGCTGTATCAGAAGTGTTTGAACTGGCTAATTTCAGAACATTTGATAGAAGAAGAAAATTACACCATAGTTAGGCTGGATTTAGATCTTTTTATCTTCATGTCTTTGGTTTTCCATCTTATGTCATTATCAAGTAACGTTATTTTCGAGTGTGGTGATTAAGTGTTTATTATATTTGGAAAATCCTTTAATAGAATAAAAGATGAATGAAAATAAAATGCCTCAAGTTTTACCTATTTTTGAAATAGAATTAAATATTCAAAAGAAGGCTTTTGTATAATTGATAAAGCTAAAAAAGAAAAAAAGTAGATTGTGAAACACACACATAAACATGTTTAGAAATGTGGAAATAATGCTTTTCTTGCAATTTAGTGATTGGCATGTATGCGTGATGATCAAAATTTATAAGCTTTTTGTCTGGTAAAAATAGTTTGGTACAAGCTAGGTTGTTATCTAAATTGTGTTCAAGCCATATTATTTAAAAAGATTATTAACTAGTTTGTAATACGTAGGCCTTCATTATTAAATTTATAATTATAAAATATTTTAAAAGGCAATTTTATAAAAAGAATTGATGTTACTTGTGTTTATATTAGGCCAGGAAAATTCAAAAACATAAATCTTTTAGCTGTAATTTAAATATATTAAAGTTGATTTGTTATAATTTTCAGCCCCACCCACTCCCAATCAGGGTCCTTATCAATTAGTGTGTGTTTATCTATTCTTCTATAATATTAAGATTTTGAACTCAATGGAAATTAATATCCAGATAGTGGTCAGCACATAAAATTAAGTTTATTTTTATTGTAAAATTAAAATATTAGTTTGCCTTGATCATTTAAGCTATTTAATCCATAATTTTCAATATAAATTCCCTATCATGCCCTATCACAGAGTGGAGTCAATTTAACCTAAGCTAAGAGTCTTTAAAATGTGATAGTGCCAATGATAAAGTAAATCTTTATATAATAATTAATTTTTAAGTTTTCATTTAAACTTGTACCAGCAAGCTTATCAACTTTAGCGAAATGAAAATGAAACAGGCTAACATTTATTCTGTAGCATTGATAATAAAATAAACCAAATGATCAGCCCAGCCCTAAAAAGTCAATCTTGTTTTATGGTCACATTAATTTGTGAAATGAAACTATTGCTATAAAGTTTGAAAAATATAAGTGATTTTAAACAAAAGTGAAAAAATAGATTAAACAATTTATGGACAATCCAAAAGTATATACAGTAGCCCCACGACTTCTTTGGTGCTGACTGACAGCTCACAGCTGACTTCCGACAGTCAATATTTAGGTATATACCTAAATTTTGACTGTCAAAAGTGATATCTGCTAAACACATGTTTTTGCAGATCATCTGGTTTGACGTAGCGATACGAAATTTGGGCTGGTAACTTTTTAAACCTGTCAGTCAGCACCAAAGAAGCCATGGGGCTACTGTATAGTCACTTATTATGAAATGTTTAGTGTTTGATAAAATTAGATGTTTAAAGAAAGAAAAATAATTTACAAAATGCGAATTGGTACTAAACAAAAACATTATATTAGGCATTTTAGCCATTTCAATATAAAATAATTATGTTGTAGGGATTATTGTGATTAATTTGGTAAAGGAATAACAATTTATATTTGTAGCATAACAAAAGTGTCGTCAAATAGTTTGAAAACTTAAAAATAGTCAATATTTCTAGCGTGTTGGAAATTCACAGTCAGTTGGTACCACTGAGTACTTCATGTAGGGCTTGTTGCTGCTCCACTGAGAGTTGGCCAATACACGCTTGAAACATGTTCTCGTTGCCCTGACAGAAGAAATACAAGTTAGCATAGATGGCAATATTCCTCTGTGTGTAAATGTTAGCTTAACTTTTATTGTTAAGGTAAGGACAAAATCAGTAATTTAATTAATAAAAGATGATTTTAGAAATGAGTATTTTTAAACCCCCAATACTGGGTTCAGATAAAAAAATAACTAGTGAGGGGTGAAATTTAATTTTTCTTGGACCCTTTAAATTTATTTTACCTGAGAAACACAAATTTTGAAAAACACTATAAATATAAGAGGTTAATTGGTTTAATTTCATTTAATTATGGTCTTGTTTGCATTAAATCTTAAGATGCTATAAAAAAATAGAAATTCTAACAGTGTTAATTTTTTTTGTTATGATGTTACATAAACCTAACTCGGTTAAGTGGTAAATTAAAAGTCTGGGTTCTGGTTGTTAGGTCTGCTATATAATTATATTGGACCAAAAAAGTTATAAATATTTCTTAAATCTTGAATATCCTTGAGAATTTGCCTTACTTGTACTTGTCTGATGAGGGAGATCATTCTTTTTGATTCAGTATGATCTACGTTGATGGCGTCTCTAGCAAAGGCTTCTGCAATGATGGCTATCAGTTTAGGGAGGTTCTCGTGATTATTACCCAGGACTAGTGGATGATTGGCTTCTATTAGATCACAGAGGTAGCCGTATACGTGCGGAGCTTCATCCATATCTTCCCACACCGGTAACCATGACAACCTGACACATACAAACCTCAAAAATTAATGCAATTCATTTAAAATCGAGCTTGAAGTTAAACAAAATATTACATATCTTCGATTCTAAGACACACTTTTTATGCAATTTAAACATCTATAAAAACAGGGTACATCTTAGAATCACAGTTCTTTTCAATTTTTCCTGCGCTTTGCACATGGTAATACACATTTTATGGTGTAAGCTAAAGTAGCATTTCCTTTACACCGTAAAAAGTGAAAATAGTGTGTGTGATTTTAGTTATTTTTATACAATACAACTGAAGAAAATGATGTCAGTGATTCTTAGGCGGGGAAGAGGAAGAAAAAAGGGGCTTCATCATCAGCTGGATCAATAGAAAACGGCTTGAAGCAGAAATTTAAAACTGAATCCTTCTCTCGTTTTTTTCTAAAATTTCAGTTAGGTTTAATTTATGTTTAATAGGTAACCCTAAGTCTCATCCTTAGTATCCTTGGTACCCTTATGGTTATTAATAGAGTTCACCCCCGGAAAATATTTTCTGAAGGTGACATTTGTTGTCTTCTTGTTATTTTCATTAAGTGTTATTATCTATGAATTACATTGATATTGTTTCTTCTATCTCAAGTCTCTGTCATCCAGTGAAACAACTTGCGCAAATGCATCAAAATTAACTGTGCTGCCATACACCTTATAGAACCAGTTACAATGTTTACACATGCACTATTTCCTTGGTTGATAAAATAAATAAATAAAGAAAGAAATCCTGCTATATAAAGACTAATCTTAATCTACAAAAGACCCTTTTTAAATGAAATTGTGATGACAAAAGAACCCCTTTTAAAAAATATGCAGTGACTTACCAATGAGGTAGTAGCTCTTGTACATTCAGTCTTGAACTATTGTATTTCAGGATTTTCGTAATCGCTGATATAGCATTTTCTGTAGGGTTAATGTTTTCAATCGTACGAGACTCGGGATCTGTGATAATTTTGACCAACCTGGGCACAGCTTCTGCACACACGGCTTTAAAATAAAAAAATAACAATAACTAGCCAATAAAAACATCTAAATTATAATTCAAATATTAAGATTAATACATAGCCTATTCATTTTCTATACAACAAACTTAACTAGTATGTGTATTTTGTTAGATTATTAAGTAAAAATTAGAGTTGGGTTGAATCCACTATTTTACAAATCCGAATCTCCAATTTATCTTTAAGTCTAGAAACCGAATACAAATTTTTGAATAGTTACTAACATAAGAGGAAATATAAATACAATAGATTAATGGAAAATAAAAATAGTAATTAAATGTTAACAATCTTTCTTATAATAAATTCATTATAAACATTCATACAATTCGTTAAGTGTTAAATTACCGGTCTGGGGCCTGGTTGTTAGGTTCTTTTTATAATTATATTTGGTTCTGACTCATCAATAAACAGCACTAAAGCTCTAGAACAAATTTCATTTGGAATATTGAATTTTTTTTAAGGATTTGAATCTCAGATCCTCGAATCTCCTTAAGGATTCGTGGAACCATCCTAAGTAAAAGAGAAGCTTATTTTTTGTTTGAAAATAAATAAATTAAAAACACAAGTTTCAACTCGGATATCAAGATAAATTAAATCACAAATCATGAAAATAACACTACTTAATAGAATCAAATAGCCAAAGCTATTATATATGCTTTTAGTGAGGATTTACTCCATTTAGATATATTATGGAAATTGAAAAATGACACTTGTACACGAGAATCGAATCTGGGACCTTTGGCTTAAAACGCCAATGCTCTTACCACTGAGCTATCCAGGAATCGTCCCATGACCAGGGTCATTCTTCACTCATATTTTAAGGCAGTCTCTATGATGAACGCGCGGAAATTGTCGGCTACAACTGTGTGATTTTATTAAGATCACGAGCTATCAGATAATGCAACCACTTTCGACTCGGCAGTTGGCTTAATGCTGTACAATTATTGTTACTGTAAGGGATTGCATATTTAAGAATCAAATAGCCAAAGCTGTGTTATCTGATAGCTCATGATCTTTAATAAAATCACACATTTGTAGACAACAATTTCCACAAGTCCATCATAAACTCTGCCTTAAAGTATGAGTAAAGAATGACCCTGGGCACGGGACGATTCCTAGATAGCTCAGTGGTTAGAGCATTGGCGTACTAAGCCAAAGATCCCGGGTTAGAATCCCGTGTCCAGGTGTCATTTTTCAATTTTCAGACTTCTTAATAGGTTATGTTAGTTTGATTATGGGTAGAAAAATATGTTTGCCTGCTCTTTTCTTGGAAGCTGTGTTGTATGTTTCACACATGATCCTGAAAAGTTTTGAAGGAAAAACAAATTTTAAGCCTGAGTGATCAATCAATTTTCTTTAGAGAGAACAATACTTATCTTTTTTCCTTATGATGGCAATGTAAAGTGATAGCCATAATCATTTTTCAAGAAATTAATATTAGGTTTGTCCAAATTATTTCTACTACTACTGTAATGGTCCTAAAATAGGTCGCCCCTGAATATAGGCTGCACCCCAAATGTACAACCATATTTATAGGAAAAACAATATGCAGTTAAAATAAAATCACTGTTTACTAAACCACTTGAAGAGGAAAAACAAAAATGATATTTACAGTTAAAATGAGATTTCCACAGAATCGTAAATATTTACAGTTAAATTGTTTACGATATTGTCTGCCATCTTATCACTTCCAAAATTTAGTACACACGCCTAAACTTTCTCACCAAAGAATAGCAGCTAGATTTTTATAAGGCAAATAAAATCCACCTTGTTCCCTATAGTAAAAATATATGCCAGTAGAATGCATTGAATAAACTAATCTTTAAAGTTTTGGCAGCCATCTTTGTGTTGGCACAAATAAGATATACAGAAAATCAAGGTTCATCTATTTTAAGTGGCATATCGCACCATTTGTTGTGGCGATTAGTAACTATTTCAATATGTATCGATATTACTATATAAACATCTTAAAAGATACAAAATTTGGTACTTAATATCTAAAAGTGTGATTATAGCCCGCAATAAGGTTATATCAAAGATGATTCTGGGGAAAAAGTTTGTCTTATTTTTGGGTCATTACAATATTCCTATTATTTTTTTTAAATGATTATTCAAAGCAAATTACTGGAGTTATTTTTTTATGATAATGTTTGAAGCATCCAGTTAAAACAATATTATGAAAAAAAATAAAAAAAGTACTGGTGATTATTTACAAGCAGCCTCTATTACAAAGAAATGTTATGGTAAATTCTCCACTCAAAAGGTGAGAATGACTAATAAACTTTTATGACTCTATAAGGAAAACCTCTTTTCGCTTTATGAGGCAATTGTATTATATTTGGAAGAAGGTACAGGAAAGGTGGATAGAAACATATAAAAGGGGGACAAACACAATATGGCCTTTACAATGAAAAGAAGAACACAGTTCACACTTTACACTGCTGCCAATGGACAAAGAGGTAATGGATGTCTCTTAAAGAAAATTGATCGTCACCGCCCAATCCCCCGACCTAGGTTTCATTCTATCGGAACTCATCAGGGAGGAGTGTGTAACGCGCAACGCAACTTCCTAAAAGAGAAAACCAAAAAACTTTTATAAATCACAACCAGGCTTTCGATCTTGCAATACCTGCCAAATACATAATCAAGCAGCCATTTTTTCCAGCAAAATAAGAAACTCATTCAATTTGTCCCATCAAAGACAGTGAATCTGGTAGCCTAAATGACCAAAAAGAATGCCAACAATGCACAATGCACAATATATTGGCCTCACCACTGAAACTGTTCATAACTTCATGAACGAACACCACCATGAACACAAAATAAAAAGCTCAGAAAAACTAGTCTCAGCACACACCTCTCATAACCTCAACTTTGAGGATTGCTTCAAAATCATAATGTTCAAATCCTAGAACAGAACTCAATGCTATATGTCACTGAAGCCAACATCCTGTTCAGTCAACTATCTTCTGAAGAAGATATCACGTGGTGTTAAACCAATGAAGCATTTGTACATATGTGCTAAGTGTTTTTACACCGGTTTGATGACATATTATAACAGGCTCAAGACAATTTAATTAATTTAACTTTTATAACTAAGTAGTTTCCAACTTCCCTGCCACTATGCACACACAATAAAACATCTCACACATCACATCATAACCATCTTCAACCCAACTAACCTGCAAAAGACTCTCCTCCAAACTGAGCCAGGGCTCCCCAACCATACACTGCTGCCTGTCGGACCTCTGCCTTCTCGTCTGATAGATAGCTCAACAAGGGGCCGAGGAAGTGTTGTTGATATTTAACACAGTTTGGGCCCCCATATTCTATCACATCATCAAATATGCAGAGCGCCCATTGGTGGTCAGACCACGGCATCTCAGGACTCTAAACAAAGAGGGATTCATAGAAACAAGTCTGCTAGTGCAAATAAATTATATAGTGTTCCGTCCAGACATCCTCTTTGCTTTATTTAAAAATTGAGACATTTTCTTAAAACTAACTACACCTTTACAAAAATATATTTGTCTAGTCCATAATACTGGGTGGTGAGGGGTATGTCATTGGAAGGTTGTTTCTTGATAGGCTCTTGATTGGATGGGGCTCTGTTTATATGACTTTTGACTAACTCTGTGCGAATCCATGATTTTGCATTTGGAATCAAATCCGAATCTTGGCAAACTAACTTGAATCGATTCTTAATAAAATATCATGTTCAAAAATATTTTTGAATCAAATATTTTATTTTGAAAATATTTCAAATATAAATCAAATAACATATTTTATGAGTATGAAAATATTTTAAATTTAATCTTAAGTTGAATATTAGGTATATCATGTTGAGATTTTCAAATACAATAAGGTAAAATATTTTTTTAAATCCGAGTAGTCATTTTATGGAAATTTGACACAATTTATATTAATTAAAAAATGTATTATTATGTAATCAATGACACTAACCTAAACATATAAAACATCAAATAAAGATCAACATATATTTTTTGGTAACTGGATTTTTCGCTTCACGCATCTTGCATAAAAAGGTTTTTACATTTTTAAATATGTACGTAAGCTATTTACCATCACAAACAAATTTTCACTATTTTCCAAAGTTAACACAATAATAGTTAAAGTGTCACTAAACCTCACTCACTTTTATGCATTCATATTCTTGTTAGCTATTCTACAAGACAATTGTTTGTAGAGAAAGGTTAGTTTTGACCCAGAAATCAATTTCTTTATTCGCTTTATTACATAATTGGTCTGATAATATTAATTTGTTAAACCAGTTTTTTAAATATCACCGAAAAATAGATTAGCTATATCAACATACTGGTAATTCTTTGCATATTTTTAATAAGTAATTTTATTTTAAACATATTATAGTTATTGCATTTTAAAACAAGTTGTAAAAATCAGCACATGTGTTTATAGTAGGGAAAAATAGAATGCTTCTGTTATCTTTCGTGAGAAGCAATTGCACATGCATATCTCAATATATGTACGGTACACATAATACTTCTGCATGCTTTTGTTTAAATATGATACAAAATATTTAAAATTTAATTATGGATAAAAGTTAACTTATGATAAATTATATTTTTATGTTGGCCATACTGATTTTGAAATAATCTAAACTAAGGTGGATGATCCAACAAGGTAATGTGTTTAATTAAACAATTATAGTATTAGTGCTCTCGCATTTAATACTTAGCTGTTTTTACCAGTGAATTTATTTTTAATCATCAGGATATTCACAATTTTTTTTCTTTTCTTGTAAAATTAATCAAAGATAGATTATTAGTTAAAGCCCGCCTCGGTGGCGTAGTTGGCTAACGCGCTTGTCGTGTTGAGCTCGACTGCTGAGGACGGGGAGATCGAGGTTCGAATATCGGTACTTCCTCTAATTCAACCTTCCCAATTCCTAATCCATTAGAGTAATTAGTACTTAAAGCGTATAACCCGAACGGGTAGTAAAATGCGGTGCTAAATATTATTATTAGTTAAAATAAAATGTAAACAAAGCCTCATGACTAACTTACCAAAGGTCATAGAGGAAATAAATTACTATTCTTTTTATAAAAGTTTACTGTCTTAGACCATAGAAAGTTTAAGTATGAAAAGATTGCAATTTCGAACTAAGCTTTTAGTCCAAATCTGAAATTTATTTAGATTTAAAAACTCAAACCAAAGCTCGAATCTAATCAAAATCTTAGTAGGATTCGGAACTTCAAAGGTTCACAAAGGGTTACTGTTGACTATGTGTTTATGGTATCCTCATGCTGTGAAAGCCTTGAAAATTTGATAACATTGCTTGTTAAAGTCTTCTTCCTTGGAGCATATATACATTTGGCTCTGGTAGCTAGGCTATAGGGTAGAGCGTTTTACATGAAGAGGATGGTTGGTGGCTTTAGTGTGGATTGTGCGTGGTGTTTATGCTTCCCTCATGAAGAGTCAGTTCCAGATCCAAAAATATGGCATGGTGTTGTGAAATGTTTTCGTGTGAATTTAAGGGTGCTATGGGTATCCAACCCGTTAAAAACAGTAATAAAGTTGGTTCTAGTTTGCCCATGAAGAGGTGGGCATAGGCGGAGGCCATTCGTGTACCCAATGCCGCCCCTTGGATTTGAAGGTAGTGTCAGTCTAGAAAATGGAAACTGTTCTTTTCAAATATGAGGCAAAAAGATTTTACTAGAAAGGTGTTCTTATAAGAAGTTGAGAAAGTGATTTGTGTCATTTATGTGTGAGGGAAGTTGTTGGACCAGGTGTTGAAGACGAGAGTCGACCAGCAGTGAAATACATTCAGTGGGCACCATCACAAGCAACAATGAAGAATTTTGGGCAGGGGATAAAAATGGGTGTGAGGAACGCTAATGTTTGGTATAGATGATGGTATGATGTGGTCCATGTACTTGTAAAAATTTATTGATGAGACTGTTGGGTTCTCTTCCAGTTTCTTCTACGTATTTACATCTGCTGTCAGCTGGGTGGATTGTTATTGCTTGGTTGTTTTTAAGCCTTCATAGCGTCTCTCAACAGCAGTGAGGTTATACCCACAATACCATACCATAGCCTCAATACTGTTAGGATAGAGGCTCTATCAAAGTTCAAAAACTACCATGAAATTATGTTCCTCCTTGCTGACAAAAGATCCAACTATCACTTAACTAAAATATTTCCTGATTGGCATTCACTTTCTAAAACAAAGGATGTGTTAGGATTAGAGATAGATTTTATCCACTATTCATGAGCCTGAATCTCCGATTTGCCTTTGAATCTCTAATTTCAAATCCAAATCTTAGACAAAATTATGCACATAAGAGGAAATATAAATATAATAGAATAATAGAAAATACATAGAGTAACCAAATGTTAACATTCTTTCTTTTAAGTTAAAATCTATTCATTATTAACATTTACACATTGAGTAAAGTATTAAATGAGTGGTATAGGGCCTGGCTGTTGAGTTCATCCAATAATTATAATTGATATGAACCACCAATAAGCAGTTTTGGAGCTCTTAGACAAATTTCACTTGGAATATTAAGAATTATTTTTGGAAGGATTTAAATCTCAAATCCGAAATTTTCTTAAATTTTAACCATCTTAAAGGATTCAAGGGTCCATCCCTAATTAGGATAATTATAAAGTTAGATTTTTATATGAACCCCACTTTGAACATAACTAAAATTTGAAATTCTTGAATATGACTTAAATGATTTATTAATTAAAGAGTTCATCTAAAAAAGTTATCTCAAGATTCCAATAATATACTACCTTTCGGATTAATGAAAATTTCTCTTTGAATTACTAATTAAACTGACTAAGAATATAAATAAGATTATCATAATTTTTCTCCTGATTGTGGCAACACGAGTTACCAGTTATCAAAATAATGAGCTTACTATGAAAATAAAACTTTAGCTTTGACAGTCTAGGATAAGAACTTGTATTTCTCTACATGACTTAAGCCCATTTTATGTGACAATTAAAATTAGTAGATAGATACTCACCAAGCATTTTACAAAATGACTGACAATCTGATCAAAATATGGGAAGAAGTCGGACTTGTATGATAGAAACAGCGAGTGGATGATGTCGGCTATTTTACTCAATATATACACATCCTCATCATCTTCATTTGCCAACTGTTCTTCTACTACCTAGAAACAAGATAAATGTTAAGAGGTATAGATATATATCTCTTAAGGAAAACTTTTTTTAATAACAGGAACAAAAACTTATCCCAAAATTAGCTATCCCTCCCATGGTTTTTAAAATGTGTCTGTGGCTATATGTGATTTAAACGTTTTCTATAGTTCAGGTTATGTGTGCTGATTAAGCCCCAATTTTGATCCATATTTACCTCATCATAATCTTCATCTTTCCTTTTCTCTTGTCTTGCAACAGCTTTGTTGAAGTGCTCTAGCATCAGTTTGTTCAGAATCTTCAACAGTTCTGCCATCGCTTCTTCTGTCAAACAACCGTTTCCTAGAGTTTCTATGCACTGGAAACAAACACAAAACAATTTCCAAATATGAACAAAGACTTTTCTCACAATCATGGTTTGAATAATAATAGTGTAGATTAATTAGTTATCCTCACTGTTTTCTACAAGTGGGATATAGCTCTTTAAGAAAAACCTCTTTCCTCTTATTGAGGTATTATATATACATATTTGTAAGAAGTTACAACAAAGGTGGATAGAAACACATAAAAGGAGCTAACACAATATGACTTTTGCAATAAAAAGAAAAACACAGTTCACATTTTACAATGCTGCCAATAGACAGAGGTAATAGCCACCTCTTGAAGAAAATCAATTGTTATTGCCCATTCTCCCCGAGGTTTCATTCTAACAAAACTCATCAGGGAGTGTGAAATGAGAAACACAACTTCTTGGAAGATGGAACCAAAAAACACAAAAGAGAGGAAAAGGAAATTGGTAAAGAATGATAAGACATTTAGATTGTAATATGTAAACAGAATGAATAATATAGAGGACATAAAAAGAAATATTGTGTTTGTTCTTTTTTATATGTTTCTAACCACCTTACCTGTACCTTCTTTCAAATATAACAAAATACCTAAAAAAGTGAGAGGTTATCCTTAAGGGGAATTGTGCATGTTTAAAATTGATCACGAGACGAATTGAGTTCTAAAGTAGTAAGTATGATAAAATGAANCCCCAAGAAACCTTTCCCTTCTTGAAAAGACACAAATATATCTGCTTTGGCAATCAATAACTCACTTGAGAATAAATCTTTCCAAGGCTAAGACATATGTTACTTGTCCGCTCAAAAACTGCAGTGAGATAAAAAATGGGTACTTGATTCCTTTTAGCACACTTGATAGTCAACAATTATTTTCTTCTGTGATGCAGAAAACGAGTCAGAAAGTAGGGTGGGGGAAGAGAGAGAAATGAATTGTTCAGGTAAGGTTAGCACAATTAACATTCATTCTTGACCCTACAGGTAAGAACCACAAAATGTGTTTGTGAAAACTAAATATATTGGGAGGACCTGATTTAAATCCCAACTGGGGACACTTAAAGTGTTTTTTCATCTATTGTTTTGAAAGCTATTACCATAATGATTAATAATATGGTTAATATTAATAAGCCATATTTTACTCAAACCATAAAATGAATTCATAAATGAAAATATAGCACTAAATTTATTTGTTTAATTAATATTCATGGATTCAAAACTCAAATCATAATTTTTTTAAATGGTTATTAAGTTTGAGTTATTTAAGTTAAACAAAGAAAAAATGGCACCAAACATCTTTATTAAATTAAACAGTTAAAGGAGGATAGAAGGGTAAGACCTACACAAATAACAGAAAACTGTAGGGCTCTTAAGTTCACGATTATAACACAGTGAAACAAATAATTATATAATTTTCGGGATATTTCTGTGCCCTTCTTCAGCAGAAGACACAGAATGGACTATGGCATCATGAATATATGTTGATCATGGTCACTTAGATTCTGTGATTGCCGGCTTCTTGATTAAAAAAAAAGTTTAGGCTTGGATTCTGTTGTTATCTGTTCAAACTTGTGTCTTGGTAGATAGATAAAATGTTGTATTATATTTAATTATTAAATTAAATGATCTTGTCTGTTAATAATGTTTAGATAGAATCTAACACCTTAGCTCAGTCATTAGTGTGTCCACCTAATGAGCTAGGTTCAGTGATCCTGTGGTCTAACGCGCTACTTTGGTATTAGACTAGACTGCTGAAGACGGGAAGGTCGAGGTTCGATTCCGGTTGGGTGCACTGATGGTTTGCCTAAATGGTTTTTTACGCTCTCTCCACACTAATGCGGGTGCATTTCCTCTCAATCAAGCCATCCTAATCCATTAACGTAGCTAGTGCATAGGTGTATAACCCGAACAGGTAGCAAGACACGACAAAAAAAATAATAATTAAGAGTCCCGGGTATTATTCCTGGCATGACAAACTTTATCATTGGTGAAATATGGGTTTAACCTTTCACAATGATAAATTAATGGCCGGGGACTGGATGTTGTGCCTGTACTAGTCTGAGGTTAGTTTATAAGGCATCTGAAGCTAAGACGGGCATAGCAAGAAGTTGGAGCTTGAATAAAATCCTGACCAAGACCATAGGCTGGAAATCCTTAAGTGATGTAAAAAATTGTTTATAAAGAAATTAGTTGCTGGTGTGAGTAGACCTTCTTGGAAGGAAAGGAGAGAAAGTTAGCTAAGGTTGAGACCAGGGGGTGTCTGGATTTGGTTTTATATTGGTGAGCAAGTTCCCCCCTACAAAATGGGTAGTATTGCAACTACTGGGGAGGGCTCGTGTAACTCTAGTAATGTAGAATGAGCCCAAATCTGAATTATGTGTCTGAGCATGAAGTGCTACTGGTTTGTCAGAGGTGTTGTGGTTTCAATGATTAGTTTAATTTATACAGACATTAGTTGAGTATAAGAACCCATTGAAGTTATTTATACACATATATTAATTTTTCTAATAGAATAGAGATGAGAAAGGTATAATTTTAGAGTAAATGTACACACCTTTTCATGGAGGAAAAGTAGGAAACCCTTTAGGAAAAACTACTAGACATATGTAGATTTTGGGACTGTTCTTAAAAGAAATTATGTATAGCATATATAAATAATAGAATAGCCAGGCCCTTATTATATAATATAAACATATTAAGCTCAATAAACAGAAATGTATTTAAAAAACCATAAAATCATGGAGAGCCAACTGAAAACAATTATGTATATAATAGAGTTGGGACACTCAAATCCTATGGTAATCAAGTAATCTGAGAATCTCACTCTATATATTTATTGACTACAGATATTAACGCCTTTGATTGAACTCAAAATGTGATTTTTCATTAATTATTTAGATTCGTGTAGATAGAAAAATAACCTATTGTTTAATGTCGTCTTTGTTCTTGAAACATAAGAGAAAAGACAAATAAACAGAATAGAAATGTTCAATTGTACCAAACCTCCTAAAATTAGTTTTATTTGCTATGCTAATGTTCTATACAAAATATTTTCAATTTCTACCATTAGTAAATGAACCTGCCACTAGGCTACTCAGAAAAATTATAGGTCCGTTTATTTAACTTTAGATGACATTATACTTTGTTAAAATCGTTTCCTAATAAGCTAACTAAGTGAATATGAAATGAAAACACTACTGTAAATATGAAGTTTCCTTTAAAGTTGACAAGTTCCGGTAATCAAACGTAATACATTAAGTTTACTATTGTTGTATTTATATAATTTTTTTGCGTTTTAAAAATAAATGTTTCAATTCATAACAATCTAAAAATGTACTTTTGAAGTTTCAAGATTCGATTTTTTTTATTTTTTATTTGACCCATCTCTAGTATAAAATAGCATAGAATATATTTTTTTGATATTACATTTTTAATTTAACATAAATTATTATTTTAGAAAGGGACCAGGTAAAAATAGTAAAAAGAATCATTCAATTATTTAGTAATCGTCTTAGCTATTTTTATTTTCATTGCTTTGTCATGGCATCACAAGTAAACAACTTCAATCAAGTATGATTCAAAATGGATGACAATATTGAATAAATTTACCAATCGACAGTGGTTTTAAAGCTCTATTATGTTTTTAATGTTAAAAATGAAATTAATTTTTAACAATTTGTTAAGCAACCGAATGATATATAAGTGGAAATGGTGATACTATCTCAATTAAATAGACTATGCTTACTATTGCATTTTAAAAATTGATTATTAAGTACCTCAGGTAGAAGATCAAAACTGATGAGTAACAAATGTTCGATCCCGAGCTCGAGCTTAAGCAACAGGTTCGAGTTGAAATACGAGTAGTCGCAGAGCCCTATTATTTTCAATAAGTGTATAAAGATTCAAAAATAAAATAAAGGACATTAATTTGCTTCAACTTAGAGAAAAGACAGCCTAGCCTGGCTTTAAAAAGACACAAAGTTGTATTGAATGAAATTGAAAACTCTACAAAAAAAACAACAGATTTTGAAACATCTAAAGAATAATGAATTTAAAAAAATAATGATATTAGTAAATTGCTACACCAGAAATATGAGGACATATATATTTTCTAAGGTGGGAATACTGACTAATGGTATGTTATAAAAAAGAAGCAATTGATATAATATAATAAAGTTTGTGTTTCAAGTGACAAAAGCATTTTTATATTATATTTGAAGAGTGCAGAGAAAAAGGCGGTAAGTCACAATATACACATTTCCCAAAACGGCAACTTTTATATCTCTAAGCTCATAAAGACCCCTACAAATGCTTTAATTTTAATTTAATTTTAATGTAACAGATACATAATATAAAGTGCATTAGAACGGTATTGTGATTGTCTAACAGATGGCAGCACTAACTAGATTTGAGTTAAAATTAGACTTTCCCCTATACCCTTTATTTGTGATAGTTAATGTGTTCATCTCAACAATCACATTTGCTGAGGGCAGTAAATTTAGCATGAGTTACCTACTTTTCTGAAAAGAGTGTACTTATTTTAAAAACAGTTAAAAAAAATATTACAGCACAACGTTTATATAATTTGTAAAACATATTGTGTTAATTGACATAATGATACCTTTGCAAGTGAATACATATGTTCTGCGAGAACCTCGTTCTCTGGCTCGGTATCGATGGCTTTTAAAAGCTCCGGGTAGATGTAGTTCCACATTCCTTGCAAATATTCAGGACCTGTACATTAAAGTTTTATACAATATGAAAAAGCAACAGCAATATGTTCAATTATAGTAGGTGTATTACTTTTTTTTATTGTATCTATGAAATAAAGTAATAGTTTGTTAGAGGTATTCAATGGCAAACCCAATGGAAAGACCTAGACGCAGATGGGAGGATAACGTTAGAATGGATCTGAACGAGAGAGGGTGTAATGAGGACTGGATAGAACTAACTAAAGATAGGTATCGATGGTGTACTTTTGTAAGTGCAGCAATAAACTCTCAAGTTTCTAATGCAATAGAGTAAGCAAGTAGAATAGTAAGACAATAAAAAAGTACAAATAAAATTAAAAATACTAATACACATATCAATATTTTGATGCTATTTTAGCATCTTCCTCAGGAAGAAGTGGTGGTACTGCTACTACTGCCCCCCAGATGCTAAAATAGCATCAAAATATTGATGTGTGTGTGTAAATATGTGTGGGTGTTTTTACTTTTGTGTGTGCTCTTATCATTTTCCTACTCTTCCACCATATTATTTATTACAAATTTTGTTATTGTATGAAATTAAAATTTCCCTATTTGATGTTATTTGAGAAAAATAATCTGAAAGCATATTAATATCGGTATACAAAATAGGTATTGAATTTATTTGAGACATCTGATAACCATTTAATTAGGAGTGTGCAAAGTCCACCTTATTAATTTGAAGCATACCTGCTTGTTTAAAATATTCCAGGAGCCAAATCAAGTCAAGGTATGAATATTTTAAAATAATTTTGGGGAAAATATAGTATTTATTATTTAAATTAGTATTTATTTAGTAGTATTGATAACTTGAGGTGTTATATCATTTACAAAATGTTGTAGTGGAAACATGATAATGTACCTTTGTAAGCCGATAAATCACATTATTATCGCAACACATATTACATTAGATCTGTGTCACAAACATTTATTTGTGATGTGCATAATAGTACAAAATGAAAGAAATTGAAAATAAAAGTGTATCTTAGTTTTCATCTTTTTCTTGGAAAATTTTCATAATATCAGAGCTGACAAATATTTGAAGTGAAGTCAAAAGTTTTTAAATATTTATATTTAATATTTTTAGCTAATTAAATTCTGAAATTTAGTGTTATTTTTTCGTAGTGAAGGCTGATCTTACACATGAGATAGATCAGGATGGCTCAGTAGTAGAGTATTGCCCCGCAAAGCTAAAGATCGATTCTCTTAACCAAGTTATTATTTTTTATATAATTGATTATAAAAATTAGGGCTAAGCAAAAACTATATGTTGGTTACCAAAACATGTATAAATTCATTTAGTAAACAGAGACAAAGAAAATACACAATAAATTAAAAACATATAGTTTACATTGAGTGTGAGAGAGACAAGGAAAGTGGAGGAGGCCATAGGAATAAAGTTGTTCAGACAAGAGAGATGGTACAAGGAGCACATGAGATAGTATAAGGCATTCACGAGCTAAATTTACCTGAATGACAGCTCGAAATGTTACTAGAAGTTATACCTAATATATCACTATACCAACAGCTGACATCTATCACTTTGGATGACTGTAATGAAAACATATGGTAATGTATTAATGTGATAGTTAACCACAATGATTTAGGCCAATATTATTTATATATTTATTTTAGGTCGGACACAAAGTTTATTTATAGTTTTATTCCACTTAAAAAAATATTCACACCACTTTCACAAAAACTTCTAACGAACATAGCCTCAAAATGGTGACTGACGAATTTAAACCATATGATTGAACATAACGATAAACAAGTTTTTTTACAATGATACGGACACGCAGTTGATGAAAATACTTTATTCAGTTAAATATTACAAAATATGATAAAATAATCATAAAATCATGTATTGTATGTAAAAAAAATGACAACAATTTTCTCTTTTCCAAGTAAATACGATGCCTGTATTAAAAGGTATTGATGTATGCACTATATTACACAAACTCAGTAACATTCCAAAACAAAAAATAAGTACTTTTAATTATGTTTAAAATATTGTTTTGAGTTGAGCAAAATTAAATTATTAAAAAAAATGAAATAGTATGAGAAAACTTAAGTTTACGATATTTTAAATGTAATATATAACAGGTAATTAAAGATCTTTACATTTATAACAAAACTGTGATCTTTTACAAGTGTTGGCAACGCAAAACCTAAACATATGATTTTCGAATTGTCATCCAGGTAAAAACCTATCGTGAATGGAATATAGAGTAAACAAGACTAATATGGTATGGCCATGTGATGAAATGGAAAAGAAAACCAAAGAGAATGATGGGGATAAAATATGTAGGAAAAAGACTCCAAGAGACACCAAAATAAAAATGATAGGAACAGATTTAACAAAGTGCACAAGTGAAAAGAGAATGTAATGATAATGTTTTGGGCCCCTTTTCATTTATTCAAAGTGTATTTTGAAGTGTATTTTTCTTTAAAGGAATTTATTTAAGTTTTACTTTTAATACGTCATCCATGGATGACCAGGCGTTTTTAGAAGTAAATTCAATATAATATGTTTTAAATCTATCTTTCTTTCTATATAAAAAAAATGCCTTTGTTCTATTTGAAAATCTGCTGATGAGTTAGCTGCCTTTTAGCCAATGGGAATCTATCACCATAAGAAGAATTAAACAATTTAAGGAGTAAGAATGGTGAAAGAAAAGAGGATGATGGAGATAGTTTAATATAACTACCTGGCCAAAGGCCGATTATAAAACATTATTTGTTAGATTTTCTTTTCCTATGTCATTGCAAAACATTTTCAATCTGTGATTTTTGTCCGTGTTAACTTTTCCATTAGCTTTTTTATCCCAAATTTTGAGAAGAAAAATATGCTCTTTAACTTTTTCTCTTTATTTAAAAAGTTTTGACAACATTCCAGGATACCCTTGACAGATATTCAAGATCAGTCAATATTAGCATGTGTAGAAAACTAAACTCTCTGTTGCTACTAGAGAAATATTTGATTTAGTTTGGCCAAAAAAATGTAATGCTATAAAAATTGTATTTTTAGGTCTCAACAAGGTTACAACTATTTTTACAATGTTTTCTAATATCAGGCAACAGGTTAGATAGATTTTTGTTAACACCATGTGACAACGCAAGTTTTTCTTTATTTTTTTATTTTTGTCTATATTTGATGTCCAGTCACTAATTTTTTTAAATGGTTCTGTCGTTATGTATTATCACAGGCTGAAACCCATAGTTTGAACTTAAATCCAAGTTACCAAAAAGTTCTTATATCCCTCAACAAACCCCTTAAGCCCTTCAAAGCTAAGGATATGAAAACTGACCCATTAATCACCAAATTCAGACAGGTACCTAACTGCGGCCTTAGGTGAACATTCCTAGGTGTGCTTTATACCCCTCCTAATTGTAACCATATTTAGCTCAGTGCTATATACCAAATAAATTCACATTTGGTTAGTGATTTAAATCGATTAAAGATTAAGATAAAACTTGCTTACAAAAATGTCCATCTTACCGCAACCAATAATTTTTACAATTATCTATGCATGATAGTTGTAAAATGTATTTATATATAAAATAACTTGGATGATTTTATGCTGAATTATGATGATAAAATAAATTATCATAAAGCTATCATACTATAGCCTGTTTTTTTATACAATTTAATCCAAATTTATGGTTAAACTTTCAAGAATTAAAATAAGACCTTAGCAGAAATGCCATTTTGAATGTGAGAAACAAGGCAGATTATAATTTCCTGTGGGAGCAAGAACGTATTTTAAAACACATTTTTATTCTAGGCTTACGTTTAATTTCAAGATTTATGATGTTAGTTCTAACATTTCTTGAGAATAATAAATAAACAAATAGTTTAGTGATATAATTGAAAGTTTATGACAACTTTGCCAAATATTTTTTTTTTTAATCTTTCAAATAATTTAAATCTGAGTATATTTATTTTTTTATTTAGCACCGCTTCTTACTAACCGTTTGGGTTATCTGCTATATTATTATTATTATTATTATTATTATTATTATTATTACCCATTCGGGTTGTACGCACTTACGCTTATGTATAATGTAGGGTGATAGTGAGATGAAATGGAGGACCTACAGTTTAACATGGAATCCGAACCACGGTGAAAGCCTGGCATTTCACACATTGACAAACTGTGATTAATACAAGTCTTATCAGAGGTGAAGGAAGGGTTTGACAATCAGATAAATCTGTGCCGGGACCGAGGATTGAACCCCGGATCTCCAGCACAGAAGTCTTGACACCTTACCCCTAGACCACCAGGTCACCATATATGCTGTAATGATCCAGTTTTAGTGCATTGCTTTCTGGATGATTTAAATTTAGGTTGTGTCAATTTCATTAGTCCATGGCTGTACTGTTGTTTCACTTCTGTACACGTGCAGGCAAGCTATGTCCAGAACAGTCAGTTTGTTTGTTTACAACCCTCGCAATAATTAAGAAAAACCTCGCAGTGTATGTGCGAGAAAGAGAGCAATATGCTTCATTTGTAAATTTTATTGTTTTTATGTTCATTTTCTAGAAGTAGTTTTACTTGTGTTCGCAAGAGCTCAGCAGCTCCCAGGCACAATCTGAGTTTGAAGCCTGATAATTAGTGTTTTTTTTTTTTCTTTTACTGAACAGAGATGTTGACTGTCAAGTTGGGCTAAGACGCGTGTGTGCCAATATGGCAATTTCATTATAATATATATAAAGTGAATACAAATTTCAAGTATTTACTTTTTCGACTATTAAACCAAAATGATTTCTGTGATTTATAAATAAAATTAATATCAAATAACACGTATAAAATGTTTTTAAATTAAAAAATATTCAAACCACAAATCTCAGGCATGTGTTTGAGATACCGCATCACAACAACGATTAAGTAGTAATTACGCTAATGGATTAGGAAATGGGAAGGTTGAATTTAGAGGAAATGAACCCACATTTGTGTGGAGGGAGAGTGGAAAACCACCCTCAGTTCACCCAAGCAAGATTCGAACCCCGATCTCCCTGTCCTCGGCAGTTTAGCTGTACACGACTAGCACATTAGCTACCAACGATAAATGTGGGTATAGATGGTTTACTGCACTGGGTCAGAAAGAAAAGGATAAACGCTTTAATTTATACTAAGGGAATGAAAAATAAACATACATTTAGGAGGCCTTGAAAAAAAAAAGTTTAGTTCTATTATTTATTCTAAAATAGTGAGTTTTACATATGAAAACTAAAAAGTATTTTTTCTGAAAGGTATTTAGCATTGTATTCACATTAAGTTAGGTATTTTCATTCCTTAGCTCTATACTATCACAGTGTAATATGTTTAACTGTATATCATTTTTAATCACCTAAATACATTTGTACAAGTTAATACTTCATTTTTATCAATATCCTCTCTATTACCTCTTGCCCTGGCTCATAAAACATCCTATTTTCAACTGTAATTTTGTTTATCAAGTTAGGTCTTCTATGGTCTTCATAGCTTTTCACCTGTTTTCATTATTATCCATCAAAGGCCTATCCTTAGTCTATACATATCATTGCTTAAATATTTTAATTATAAGAAAGTGCGGTGTTCTTTTCTATTTTAAGTAATCCAAATTATTGTCCAAGTAGTCAACAACATATATATGAAAATTCAAATAAATTTTTTTATTTTTAGGCTATTAATTTTACAAATAAGTAATTTTACATTCTTATATACAATTGTTTTAATGATAAACTTTTATTATTATTTTTGCAGAAACTTGGGGTCTACTTTTTTTAATTCACCAAATTATCACGCGAAGTAGAAGTTAAGTATAGTAATACTTATCACCGTGTCTTACTACCTGTTCGGGTTATACGCTTAAGCACTAATAAGGGGTTAGAAATGGGGAAGGTTGAACCATTTAGGAAAAACAATCCCCCAGTTCACCTTAACGAGATTTAAACCTCGATCTCCACATCCACGGCAGTCTAGCTTAACATGAAATGTTAGATAACTATGCCACCGAGGCGGGTAAATTATTATGCATAGTCATCCAGCCAATCAGCATGGGGGATATGTACTTCTTTGAGAAGTGAGTGGTTTAGAGTGTGGACTTACTGTTTGGACACAAAGCAGATAATAATAATAATAATAATTAGCACCGAGTCTTACTACCCATTCAGACTGTATGCTGAGTGGACATGACTTTGTGAATTGAGCTCTAAGATCTTAACTAGTGAATTTAAGAGGAAGGGTTTTTTTTAAGGAAAGGGGATCAACGTGGTCTTCTTTTAAAATAATTTTTTATCGGAGGATTATATAATTAAGTTTAGTTTGTGTGTTTATGTAGATTTTGTGAGGTGAAAAGGAGCCATTTGATCAAAAAAATTCCATGTGTGGGAGATAGCTAAGCCTTGTGGAGTCTCTAGCAATGTGTCATACATATAAAATCATTTTGTTTAATTGATCTAAATTACATATCACATCAATATATTTTTCATTCCTAATTGAATAAGTCAGTTCTAATCATTATTCCTGATTTTGCACCTCCATCATGTAATTGCTGCACCTAGATAATGAAGATACAAATGTTCTACCTAAAAGAACTGACTTACGTGGATGTACAAACATTTTTAGACTATGACAAGATGATTTAACTGAGGACAATTTTAGGACAAGAAAATCACTTGGTACAAAATGTCACAACAATGTGGGACCAAAAAGAAGTAATATTGGGGTAATTGGCGACTAGGTACAAAACTATCGCTCGCAACATGGGCCTTGCAACCAGGGAGTCGAACAATTTTTTTTTATCAATTCTGGTTCTCCAAACCATTTTAATATAAGTTGTTCAACTAACCACCAGATTATTAATTTTCACTTCCAGGAAGTACTAAATTGGTGTGTATTGCTAAGGGCTCATTAACTCTTTTCTAATCACCTTATAAAAGAGGTTTTAAACAAAGTGGTGAACTAAAATATATCAAGTCCTTTCAGAACTTACCGAGAAAGGGGAAAACACAACATTTCAAAATTAAACTAAGTTAAGGAAAGAAAAAATAATTTGTGCAATTTATCAAAATTATACACATTTCTGTAAAACTAGGAACCTTTAAGGACCTTGATGAACCTAGAATGCTAACAATTCCAATTTCGGTTCTTCAGAACAGTGTTTTAGAGTTCCAATTCCGGTTTCTTAAAAAAACTTAATTTTAGCTATCAGTTCCGATTTGACTCCCTGCTTGCAACAGAGTTCAACTAGGTATGTATGATATGAGTTAAGAGAGACTTTGTGAAGTTCCTCGACTTTTTCCTGCCAACATGAAATTTCTGTTTTCCACAAGTGAGAAGCAGCACAATGCTAGAAATGAACCTACTAGAAATTCACTGAAGACCGACAATAATCATTTGATTTCCAAAGGAAAATATTACTAAATGAATTACATAATTTAATACAAAGTACCTTTAATTTTCCCGCAGTCGAGCAAGTAAGGGAGACTTTCAGCAGCAGCAGTTCTGACACCATCATGGAAGTAAAACTTTAACATTGGCACCATTAACTTTACAACAGTTTCAGCATAGTCAGCAAATCCATCTTTGAGTTCCCGAGCATAACAAACCAACATTTCACAAGCCGATGCTTTATCCTCTAGACCTGTAATTAAAAAAAGCATTTGTCATTTGGACCAAGTTGCCAGCTTTGATGAAGCTTTTCCAGGTTGTAACTATCAAAACATCACCTTTCATAAATAACATTGTGATTATATTATTTATTTTTTTATCTTAATTTCCAAGAGTTTGATTATAATTAGGGTGGGAACTTAAAATCCTCAACTCCTTAAGGATACCTATTCAAGAATTCAAGAAAAGTCAAAGACTCAAATTTAGAATTATTCTTACTTAAATTCAAAACTTTCATAAGGAAAAAAAAAAGACTTTTGTTACAATCAGCAAAATTGAATAAAAAGATCATTTTCTTAGTTATTTTAAATAAAATTAACCAACTACAATTTGTTTTAATAGTTTTTTTGAGACATAAACATAGTAAAAACTGAATAAACAAACTATTATTTCATTGTTATTAGTTTAGAGAACATACAAATAAAATGGAATAGTATTCTAAAACGCAATAATAATTATGTTAATAGGCTCTAAAAATAAGCATACTGGTTTAGTATCTAATATTAAATTCATGCATAGTTATTTTATTAAATTCATTCAAATAAGCTATTCCTGTTAATTGTAATAATTTAAATCCCATTGAAAATAAAAATTCAATCTAACTTCAGTAGAATCACGATTAACTGAATAACTTGTTTTGACCAAGCCTACCTCAAATATATATATAAAAAAATAATCTGGTGAAGGATTTATAAGTTATAATAGGATGTATAGGTTATAAATCACTAACATACTGCATTTGTGTACATTGTTGGTAAAGTTCATATTATTATTTTATTAAAACACATTACATAACAGAGTATTACATTTACTGTGTGCTGTATTTGAAAAAAGTGTTTTCTTCTATTTTTATTTGAAAAAAAAGTATAACAAATTACTTTATCAATTATATAAATAATCATCATCTGTTTCCAGCCATGTACCTCCATATCCTTCTACCTCTCTTCTTCCTTTGATTTCTTCCATTCTTCTCTTTTCACTTGAACACTGTTATATACTCCTCCCATCTTTTTTTGGTCTCCCCTACAATCTTTTTCCCTAATACTTTTTCAACATTTTCTTCGACATCCTCTTTTTTCCAACCTCATTACATGGCCATACCATCTCGGTCTTGCTTCTTCTACTATCTAATGTACTCCCTGTACCCCAAGACTTCCCTGGATAACTTCATTCCTAATCTTGTTTCTCCTCATGAAAACTAACATGCTAAAATGCATGTGTGAATACTTATTTTAAAATTGAACACACTGACAAAATGAGTGTAGTATTAAGGTGCGGCAGGAGGGAGCGCGAGTCATTTTACAGTTTTTATAGCATTAGACATTTTTGGCCAAAATAAATCAAATATTTCTCCAGTAGCAACATAGAGTTTAGTTTTCTGCAAATGCTAATATCAACAGATTTTGAATATCTGTCAAGGGTGTCCTGGAATTTTGTCAAAACTTTTTAAATAAAGAGAAAATATTTTGACAAAGTTCCAAGACACCCTTAACTGCATTCAAAATCTGTTAATATTAGCATGTGCAGAAAACTAAACTCTATGTTACTACTGGAGAAATTTTTGATTTAATTTGGCCAAAAAAATGTCAATGTGAGGAATGCCAGGTCTCCACCGTGGTTCGGATTCCACGTTAAACTGTAGGTCCTTCATTTCATCTCACAATCACCCTACCAACACATTAGCGTAAGTGCGTATAACCCAAACGGGTAGTAAGACGCGGTGCTAATAATAATAATAATAATAATAATAATAATAAAAAATGTCAATTCTATAAAAACTGTAAAAACACTTGCGCTCCCTTCTGCCGCACCTTAAGTCTATTTTGCTAACACAAAAAATTAACAGTAAAAATGGCAGGTGACTAGCTTAAATCTTTTGATAGTTCCTTGATGAAGGATATATACACATCACTTCAAATAATAATGGCGAAATATGTTAAAATGTGTGGCAAAATAGAATGAATCAATATCTGTTTTTAGGAACACTTTAAAAATGTGTGTAAATAGTTCAAAATTTCAGAATTTAATGTTTCTATAAGGAAAACCTCTTTTCGCTTTATGAGGTAATTGTATTATATTTGGAAGAATTTATAGGAAAGGTGGATAGAAACATATAAAAGGGACTAACACCTAGGTCGGGGGATAGGGCAGTGACGATTGATTTTCTTTTAAGAAGCAACCATTACCTCTTTGTCCAATGGCAGCAATATAAAATGTGAACTGTGTTCTTCTTTTCATTGTAAAGGCCATAATGTGTTTGTCCCCCTTTTATATGTTTCTATCCACCTTTCCTATACCTTCTTCCAAATATAATACAATTACCTTGTAAAGCGAAAAGAGGTTTTCCTTACTTTCTTCTTTAAATTTTCGGAATTAATCCTTTTACAATTAAAGAGATTCATATAAAATACATAACATACAAAGGAAGTAATTATATACAACTAAATACTTGGAAAATAACTTAAAACTTCAAGCGTTGCCAAATTGATGAAATAGAATCGAAGCTTGAATAGATCGATTGCTGAAAAACGAATACTTAAAAATATCTATATGACTAACAAAGACTATAAATGAAATAATAAGGTTATTTGGAATAAAGGACTAGACTAAATTGTTGTTTAAATTAGAAGGGATAGCCAGCACACTTACCTTGGTGATATTGGACTATAAATTGTTTAGAGAGAACACTAAAAAACACACAAACATGTTTTAAGGACAAGCTTTCACTGTCACAGACAGCTTCATTAGGTCAAGAGGGAAGACTGATGCCCTTGGTTGGACTGCAAGGTTGACAGTCAAGTATACTGGCTATCCCTCCTTATTTAATTATAGTTGAAATAATAAATGAGTAAACAGTTAAGTTTTTTTTATGTCAGACCTAAACCAGGGGATAGTCTGGATTTGGTTTCCCATTACCTGAGCTGAGAGATGTTGCAATTATCTGTAGAAAATGCTCCAAGTACTCTAGGGGTATAGCAGGAGTCAAAAAGTATTTATTGTGAGTGATCAAACGTATTCAGATTTTTTTTTTGTGAGGGTGAATACATTGGACTCACAACAGGACCTCTGAGAATACACAATAACAATAACCATTTTGATACCATAAACAAAAATCTAGATAAACCAGTTCCTTCTCATGTTAAAACCCATAAGACTGACGCTTGCTAATCCAAGCAAGATAGTAAAGTAGAAAATTTTTCTCTACTCCTCACACTCTTTCAAGCGCTCTTCGTTGCTGAACCTAAGAATAAACTGTTGATAATGTGAACAAGTGCACATTAAGTCATGTGCCTGGCAACTTGTCTGTCTGAGAACAAGCAAGCATGGAACTATAAGCGATGTGCCGGTATTAAACTTTCCTGCCTCCCTTTGACTTCACTTGTTGCTGACATTGGTTTTCCCTTTTTCCTAATAGTACTAAGGACAAGGGTAGTCAACACTGAGCCACCCACTTTGACTGCAAGCTAATCTAGCAAAAAATTCAGGATTCCCACAACACACCACTAGGTCTATGATCTTAATTGGTTGAACCATGAAAGTGTTTTAAAGATATGTTTTGTTACTTTTGTCCTCAATATTAAACTTAGACATTAGCCGTTACACAACCAAATTAAATCAAAAATTGTATGACTTGAAACTCACTATTTTAATAATTACATTTAAAATCAAAGCAGTAGTACCAACCAAAATGTCAAAAGGAATTTTAGAATTTTATGAACTATGTTATGCAATTTAATAAATACAATTCACATTTTTCTACCTTCAAAGGAAGTTGTCCCTTTCTCACATCATGATATATTTTCGTATTCTCACCTCGAATTGAAAAGGTGGTTCTCGCACATCTTTAAATTTTCCATAAATAAACCTACTATAAAAGCAATAGCATAGTAGTATAACAATAGAAATCTATTTCTAAAGGTTCCTCCCACAAATAGGCTAGGTTATCTCAAAATTATCAAAATTACCTGAAGTCTTAATGCCAAAGTTCTGTTGCTCTCCGAGGGAGACGAACTGCCAGTCCAGGTCCCCTTCCACACCCTGCATGTCATCGTTATCCAAGAGAGCCACCTCAGGCTTCATGGAGGCTGCCTTCATAACGGGGCCCATCACCAGCGGCAGATATTGTTCAAACTGTTTGCCTGAATCAAAGATAACATTAAGTAACTTCGCTTCTTAAATAAAGTGACAGTGATATTTAATTTTGATTCTAGCCCCTAAAATTTATTAGTAGTATATATTTGGAAGAAGGTACAAGAAAGGTGGTTAGAAAAAACATAAAAGGGACGACTTCGCTTCAAAACAAATTCTGACCGAAGCTTCGGCAATAAAAATATTGACAGTTAAAATACTCAATGGTCAATTACTGCTATTCTGAGCTGTTTTCCACATTACAAATTAATATTTATTTGAGAAAAATCTCAAGAAATTGAATTACATGTTGTGATAACTTGAATTTAGGGATGGATGGAATCTTGAACTCTCTGGAAAAATCAGGCTTTCATCCATACCCGAAAGTTGTGCAGGAGAGAACCTTTCCCGTCAAGGATTTGGGTGGGAAATAAACTCAGCTTAATGTTCCAGCAGTCAGTGAGTCAATGTGCTCTGTCTAGCAATAGTTATTTGTTGGATTTAACAAGTACGAGAGCTTGAAATATTTAAAGGACATTAAGGGGTTTTAGACCAAAAGAATAGCTACAGTGTTTCAAATTATATCGCCTTTAAGAGGTGTTAAAATAGGGAACATTTAGTATTTAAGAGGTTTCAAACCTAGAGGACATTTAAAAATGTTAAAAAATATTATTTTTCTAAAGCATAATTTTTATAATTTCCTGTTTTCGTCCCTATATAAAAATGTCATTCCCACTTGATTCGTCATAGTAACTAACACAAAATATTACAAACAATTGTGCCATAAAACATTTTCCAAGTAATTTTAGTGCGTAAAGTTGTAATGATACTGTTTTGGACCCCTTTCATATATTCAAGAAATCATGAAGTGTATTTTTCTTTAAACAACTGTATGTAAAGTTTCTTTTTAACACTTCATCCATGAGGAATCACGCGTTTTCAGAAGTAATTTCAATACAATAAGTTTTAAAACTTTCTTTCTTTAAAAAAAACTCCCTCCGTTCTATTAGAAAATTAGGTGATGGATAAGCTGACTGCCTTTGCCCAATAGGAAGCTAGCCTTCACAACATCAGGTTGCCAGGAGTTCTCCTATCAGTTAGTTTTAACACTGTTGACAAGGGATACAAGAAGCAAGGGCTAGGTCATATATAAGCAGCTTGTGCGTATAAATCCACACAGAAAACATAATACTATACAGAATTATAGTAATCCAGAGACAGAAAGTATAATTTTGAACTGCACTATCTTTAGCTTTCCCCATCAGATCGTAAATGAGCAAAATAATTGTGTACAATGTTAAATCTCTACTAATTTAAAAAATATACCAATAAATAATCCCACAGTGAGAAACACATAAAATCAGATTGTCATAGCTGTGTGATAACAAGTGCATAGTAAGGCATGCACGCATCATCATCATCATCATAAAACCCGGGATTGTTATAATTATTGCTCAACCGTAAGGCATACACAGGTTCATATCCACATCATCATAAAATCCGGTATCGATATAAAGTAATATAAATACCTATAATATTTATTCAAGCATAAAACAGCTAAAGGAAAATATTCAATCTTTGATTCGTCTTTGAGAATACATCATATATTCAATTCGTGTTCACTTTAAATTGAAAAAGTAAACTTCGCAAACCCCCATAGCTAACCAAATAATATATTTCTATAGAAAGCTCTTAACTATTTTAGGTATAGGGAAAATAATGTTTTGCCATTTCATATTTTAAATCAGGGGTGTGCAAAGTACACTTTTTCAATTCAAAGCAAACTCCAATCGAATATATAAACTATTCTCAAAGCCGAATTGAGGTTTGAATAATTTTTTAAAGTTGCTTTCTACTTGAAAAAATATTATATAATGATTATTTATATTGCTTTATGCACTAAAATTACTTAGAAAGTATTTTATTGCACAATTGTTTCTAATATTTTGTTTCAAGCTAATAAATCAAGTTATTATCACAACAAGCAATTCATTTACTTCATATTTTCTCCATTTGAATATTAATTTATAATGTACAAATTGGCGGTAAGTGAACACAAATTGAGTATTTTGGATGTTAATATTTTTTATTGTCAAAGTTTTGAAGCCAAGTTGAAGTTTCGGAGCTTCGCACACCCCTATTTTAAAACTTTTAGTACAGGCCATATTGTATTTATTAAAATCTACAAATTATTGTTTGTGAAATGAACTTATCATGTTGGAATCAAACTTTACATAAATGCTTCTCAAGCCTTACCCAAGATCTTGCATATCCTAGCCCAAGCAGATATAAGGTACGAAGTCTGTGGATCATCGTCCGGAAGGTCCCCACCCTCAGTCTGAGTTTTCAGCAACATGTCCATGACCTCACTCGCATCACGCATGAACTGGGAATAAGCACATGCACCATTATAACATCATGACACTGTACACTTGGAATGAAAACAACCTTAAAATTAATGATAAGCTAAACTGAGTTCAAAAGTATTTTACCAAATATTTGTTAAACCTCATATTAATTAAGTTATAATTATGTTTTGCATTATGTATATACCTCATCTGAATTATGTTTTCAATTTTATTTCTGGGAAAGTTCAAATCTCTGTTAGTAAATAAATATATTATAAATTGTAAGTTACCTTTTCTGCTCCGACAGCGAGCCCAATCAAACTCACACACTCAATAGCTTTGCCCCGCAACATTTTAAGGTCTTCTGTGTTGGCATTACTGATTATATACTTGAGGCACGGCATTAGACGGTCATAGTACGCCACAAATTGTTCCTCTGACGTGTCTGCCACAGAAGCAATAGTAGTAACCACTTGCTCCAAAACTAGCTTGGTACCTTTTTCCACCAACTGCAAAAAACCACCAACATTCTACACATCTAATATAGCAAAAGCTTGAAATGGACGATTATGGTAAGCCATTGATTGTTAATGGGCACCCAAATGAAAAGTACTTGAGACTCACCATTGTTAAGCTCAAGCAAACGGCCGTATCCTTTGTTCTGTTGTTAGGAGGGGTGGAAGCCGGCTTATAGAGACCAAGTAAAGTGTTACTTCTTTCATAAATAACAAGGGATTGAAATGGGGTTGTGTTGTGTTGAGAATATAAAGTCAGTGACAGAGAGAAGTATAGTATTGCAACAGTTGTGGGTAGGGAGGGACTATCTTTGCAAGGTCATCATCCATAAGTTCGAGCAAAGATGTATGAACCAAGAGTGGAAGATTCAAGGAAAACTAAAAACTGGGGAAGATTCAAGAGAAGTTAAAAATAAAGAACTACCAAAGATTTCAAAACTACATGATAGGTTCAGCACTTATCTTTATTTCAATCCTTGAGTTTATTCATCAGTTGACACTTGTAAAACTATTTCAAAATTATTTATACTTATTTAAATTCCTAGAAAATTAGTTTAAAAAAATATGTTTCTGCTTTTGCTCTAAAAATAATACATTTGCCATTCATTCTATGAACAGAATTCAAAATAAAATTCCTATATAAAACTAACACAAATATATGAGAAAAATGGAGTCAATATGACTGAAACTGTCTTTAGAATGTGCTTGGACCAATGATAAAGTGTATTATATTTAGATTGACTTTTTGACTAGTCTTCATATAAACTTGAATATGTAAACTTTTTTTACTAAACCATATAAAATTGGCCCACTTGGAAGATTATTTAGTATTTTAAACATCATCATCATCATCATCATCATCATCATCATCAAAGTCAACCGTTTCCAACATGTAGCCATGTCAGTTAAGTAAAATGCCTTTATCTTCACCTACCCTTCCAGCATTCTTCTTTCACTTGCACACTTTTTGTTATCTGCTACTCTCATCTATTTCTTGACCTCCCTTGCCATCTTGTCCCTAAATATTTCTTTTCCATCATTTTATTTGGTATCCTCTCCCATACTATATGAGTCATGCTCTCTATTATATCATCTACACCCTCTCTTTCCTAGATAACTTAATTCCTAATCTTGTCTATCCTCACGACAGCTAGCATGCTTCTCACAAATTTCATTCCCATGGCCTACACTTTCCTAGTCTTGCTTACATTCGATGTCCATGTTTCTGCTGCATATGTGACAGTGGGTTCAAAGTATGCTCTGACAACACTTCCTCATTTCTCTGGGTATGTTAGTCCTGCGCCGCATACCCATAATTATATGGACTAGTTTCTTAATTCCATGCTGTCTGTGCAAACTGTGTAAATAGTAATATTTAAATTGTGAATTAATATACATGTATATATGTATGTATGTCATTACAGTCATATACAAGCTGGCCCCAAAAATGAGTGTGTTCGCTGGTGTATGTAGCAAGATATATCTAAAAAACTCAAAACCATATTCACAAATGTTGCAATACTACACTTCTCTATCTCTCACTGAGTTTTCTATTCTCAACAAAACACAACCCCCTTCTCATCCACTTGCTACAGACGAAAGAATTAAGTGTTTACTTAGTCACTATCAGCCACTCGCCATCCATCAGTTTTAAGAATCGATGAGCAAATTAATAATTAGCTTACTGACTGTGTCATTATTGGCTGATAATCAAATTGACAATCCATATCAGCCTTACCTTAAAATAAAACCTACATATACTTAATGAAAAAGAATACTAACCTCTTTAAACTTAGCAGTCAAAATTGACTCTAGTTTTCCCATTATAGCATCAAGATACGTAGTCAGAATATTTTTTGGACAGTCTTCACTAAAATTTACGAGAGCAGCACCTAATAAAAACAGGAACAACTCCGTTAAATCGACATGTTAAAAAATATTACAACTAGTTTGAAGCAAACAATAGACACACAATAACATACAGATATTAGAATGTTTTTCCAACGTAATGAGACAAGTCACACAGGTGAGTTAATATTTAATCTATAGAAGGGTTCCTCAAATATTTAGATACTAGAATTTAATATGACCATATTGTGTCGATGTTCCTTGAAGGACACCTATGAATAACAGGTCCTTCTTTATAATGGACAGTTTAAGTTTGCCTAGAAAAATAGAATTAGTTCTCATGGCGAAAAAACTTATGAATAAAAGGTGCGGCTAAAAATTTAAAACACAAGTTTATATAAGATAAGGTATTTTAATGTAGGATTGTCAGGAATGCCAATGTATCTCATGAAGTGTGAGCAGTCCGCCCCCTCCCCCTCTAAGGAACGTTTCTAAAATATCCTACATAATAGTGACTAGTGATTCAAGGTTGTACCTCCCATTCCTTCTGAGCATTTAGCAGGTGTTATTCTGTCTGTTTAATCTGTGCTTGTGTACACATGTGCCTACAGAAGAGAAGGCCTAATGTTCAAATTTCATTTTATTTGTATCTTGTTCTGTGTATAATGCAATCAGAACAGTAATCTACATACAAAATTTATTCATGAATCATAATTATCCTGCATACAATAGTGCACAATCAGTAAGTAGATTGTTGTATTTAATAACCGGAGTATATAGGTTTGAATATATTAAACTGTGTTCAAGTCTACGCTATATATATTGGGTCTGCAAGCTTGGGGTTTTTCATTCGAGTCAAACTCAAGTCGAGTATTTCTAAAAGTTCCCAAGTTTGAATTGAGTATTTCTAAACGCCCACAAGTTCGAGTATAGGCCTATTCATAATTTTATAATTTTATAAAGTATATTAAAACACACGTTCTTAAAATATGAATGACACTAATTTTTATAAATTGTAAATACCTTTGAAAATAAAGGTTAAATAAAGAAAATATCGGTTTTTAAATTAGCACTAATACTTAAAAAACACAATTTAAAAAAATAAGAAAACTCAAAAATCTAATAATAAAAACAAATAATTAAAATGGTTTCAACACTCATGTCTTTAAGGACATTATAATTACACTAACAATTATAAAACAAAGTAGATAAAATGAATAATTGCATGATGGCTTGGAAATGTATAACAAGACAGTGTAGAAACACTTTACAGTGATGTAAAGTAAGTGATAGTGAAGGAAGCCAACCTGAAAGGATAGTTAAGTGAGGCCTAGATAAGAACAAACATACTTCTCTCTTCATGTCTTCTTAAACTTTTATACTTTCCACTTCTTCAAACCTTCCAGTTGCACAATAGTTGGAATTTTCGGGAATATTACATTTCATTAATGTCTTTTCATATGAAAACTAAATATTTCCGAAAATTCAAAACAATGTGCAACTGTGTAAGTTTGAAAAAGCGAGAAGTGTAAAAATGTAAGAAGAAATAGAGAAGTATGTTTGTTTATATCTAGGCCTAACATAACTATCCTTTCAGGTTTGCTTCCTTTACTATCACTTTACATTATTGTAGAGTGTTTCTACACTGTCTTGATTAAAAGTTAATACAATTTACGTTTTAATAAGCTAATATTTTACCAACTAAAAATTTGAAGTGTTTCGTATTTTGTTAATTATTCCTTAGTGTAAATGTGCTTGATCTCATCTTCTGTTCCATTTCCATTCCTCTGTGCACAGTTGGACATGCACATTGTACGGGCACTCGTTTGACATTTTATTGAGAAATTTACTTCAATTTAATTTTTAATGCTTATACTTTAAAATTAAAATAATATTTCTAGCAAACAATATGAAATAGTAAGTGCTTTTTAATATAAATGTGGTAAGTTTGGTAAAATACATATTGCAATAAATAAGAGCAACATTGATTTTAAACAGGTGAACCAACATAATTTTATAACTAAATAGTAACTAAATTACAGCTAGTTTTGTAGCCAAACATATTAATTAATACAAGTTTTAAATATCTTAAGTTTAAAAACATTTATTAAAGTATACTTTTGATATTACAGTTTTAATTTAACATAAATTATTATTTTAGAAAGGGAGCAGGTAAAAATAGTAAAAAGAATCATTCAATTATTTAGTAATCTTCTTAGCTAATTTTATTTTCATTGCTTTGTCATGGCAATACAAGTAAACAACTTCAATAAAGTGTAATTCAAAATGGATGACAAAATTGAATAAATTTAACAGTCGAAAGTGGTTTTAAAGCTCTATTACATTATTAATGTGAAAAATGAAATTAATTTTTAACAATTTGTTAAGTAACCAAATGATTTATAAGTGAAAATGCTGATATTACTTTCAATTAAATAGACTATGCTTACTATTGCATTTAAAAAATTGATTATTAAGTACATCAAGTGGAAGCTCAAAAATGATGAGCCTACAAAACTTTCGATCTCGAGCTTAAGCGACAAGCTCGAGATTGAAATAAGAGTACTCGCAGAACCCTAATGTATATTCAAATAAAGAACTTTTTTTAAATTCTGGATGGTGTTCACTATTAAGAAATGTAATTGTACAAGTATTCTTAAGAACATTTAAGATTCAAAAAATTTGGCTTTAATAGTTATGAAGCTTAACCAATATGTCTCTTTAAGGAAAACCTCTTTTCGCATTATGAAGTAATTGTGTTATATTTGGAAGAAGGTATAGGAAAGGTGGATTGAAACATATAAAAAGTAAGGAACACACTATTGCTTTCACAATGAAAAGAAGAACACAGTTCACACTTTACATTGCTGCCATTGGATAAAGAGGTATTATTATTATTAGCACCGCGTCTTACTACCCGTTCGGGTTATACGCACGTACGCTAATGTGTAATGGTAAGGTGATTGTGATAAGAAATGGAGGACCTACAGTTTAACGTGGAATCCGAACCACGATGGAGGCCTGGCATTCCCCACATTCACAAGATGTCTTGTCAGAGAGTGAAGGAAGGGTTTGGTAATCAGATAAATCTTTGCCGCGACCAAGAAGAGGTAATAGTTGCCTCTTAAAGAAAATCAATCATCACCACTCAATATCTAAACCTAAGTTTCATTCTATCGGAACTAAGGGAGAAATGTGAAACCCGTAATACAATTCCTAAACGAGAAAACCAAAAAACACAAAATGGAGAAAAAAGGAATTGATTAAGGATGATAATACACTTACACAGTGAAATGTAAAAGGAAAAAATAATATAATCAGTGCTTGAAAAATTTAGGGTGGCTTACCAGCCAGTCAAAAATTTAACCTGTCAGCATGATCGGACTATAGTCGCGCAATTTATGTTAACAAAAAACTAGGCACTCATTCACAGTTATTTATACATAAAACTGTGCACTATACCCCAACCCCCTAAAAAAAATATTTTTTTTTAACCATTTCTTCAATCCTCCCACATTAACAAACAAGATAATATTGTGACAATATGCGACAAATGTTACTCGCAATTCTTTGTTTTCGTTGAATTTTGAGGTCCAGACAATTTCAATATTGGCAACCCTGAATTATTTTTATCTCGAAGATAATCTCAAACAGTAATAAGATATCAATATCACCTTGTAAGAGTATTGATATTTAGTCGAGAGTATTGTCGACATTCACCTTGCGAGTCACTATGTATTTATATGCATAGCTTATGCACAAACTATCGAGAGTATTGTCGACATTCACCTTGCAAGTCGCTATGTATTCATATGCTTAGCTTATGCACAAACTATTTGAACTGTAATATCAATAATAATCTTGCGAAAGTTTTTATGTAGTCATATTGACAGGATAGCTCATACAGGATCAAACTCAACCATAACAAAATTAACCATTACACACTTTTTTTTACTGGCCAAGAAGGTTTTCCCTAGCCACAGACAAACAATTGAGGATTTTTTCAAGCCCTGAACATATAGGAAACAGGAAATGAACATTAGACACAAATGTATAATATACAGGGTGGCCCACATAAAAATAACCCGCCCCTTATATCCAGCAGGTGCCTGCCTCACTCTGAATTGGAGGAGGTCAATCCCCTTCCAGCCATATTGTGACATGAAGAATGAGTAAGTGAACTGCTTGTCTAAAGCTTTATTGACTCATTCTTCATGTCACAATATGGGTGGAATAGGATTGACCTCCAATTCAGAGTGAGGCGGGTACTTTTCCGTGGGCCACCCTGTATATCACTATAGTAAAAACTTCTTTTCACTTTATAAAGTAATTTTATTATATTTGGAAGAAGACACAGGAAAAGAGGTTGCAACCTCGGTCGGGGGATTGGGCAGTAACGATTTATTTTCTTCAAGAGGCAATCCCTTTTTCTTTGTCCAATGGCAGCAATGTAAAGTGTATACTGTGTTCTTTTCATTGTAAAAGCCATGTTGTGTTCATTCCTCTTATGTAGTTCTACCCACCTTTACTGTACCTTCTTCCAAATTTAGTAAAATTACCTTAGAGTGAAAAGAGGTTTTCCTTATAGAGCTATATATTAACAATATGTCACCTTAGCTCATTCGCTGGAATGTCTGTCCACTGAACTAAGGGCCCGGGTTAAAATCCCGGCATAGCAAAAAAAATAATCATAGGTGAAATGTGGGTTTACCATTTACCAGTGACAAATTAAGTTATAAACCCTTTCCCGGCCCTGTTATAATAGCCCAGTTCCCTTATTTTTAATAACATGAAAATTTGCACACGAGTCTATGCTACAAGCAATAACCAGCATTCTTACAGACATATGAAACATAAATTTAAAGACTTTTCAAGGATTAAAATTTATTTCTCGTGCTGCCAAAAGCTAAACACGTCAATAGAAAATGGAATTATAAACCATACAGAATTTTAAATAGATGGAAAATAATAACTTTTCTGTAAATTTAATAAACAGATAGAACTATATAGAAAGAAATCTAACTTTAATGTCACTTACTTCACTCTCCTTGGTTTATTGGTTAGTGTAATAATTCTAGATTCAGTATATATTGTAGTATAGCTAGAACAAAAATTTAAGTGCTAAGGTGGATGGGAGGTGAACTAATAGCTAATCAGCAGGAATTTTAGTGCTTAAAGTGTTAATAGGTAGTCAGAAATCTTAAAAGAATTATTACAAATGACGTACGGTTTTAGAGAAACTTATAAAAAAATTGCGAATGCACATGAATTAAGATTTTTAAATGTAGGAAATTAAAAAAACGCCGTATTTCATCAATAGTAACGCTAATGTATTTGTAAGAGAAGTTAACACTGTATGTATCCCCTTGCCCCTATAGAAACCACAAACCCTGGGTGCGACTATCTCTAAGCTAGATATTTCACACTCCAGTGCATCTTAAATCGCTGTCTTTACAGCCATTCTTCACAACCCTTTCAAAAATAAATAGGAAAACATGGAAATTACAGCACTTTTCAAGGCGCAAAGCAATTAAAGGACTTTTTCAGGCCTTGAACAAAGACATTAAATTCCAGGTCTTTCAAGTACGATATGAACCCTGAATAGCTCAGGATGTAATTAACATATTACAAAGGGAACCCAACAACCTTTCATGCCGATGGAGGGTCTCATTCTGTCATTTCAGCTGTGGAAACGGTCGAAGGCGATACGACCAGCCGCCGAGTCTAGAGGTGCTCCACACACCCTGCACCCACTGAGGGAACCGCCGTCTGAACCAGACTCCATTATCTCCACCGATACGGAAGATTCCCCAACACGGAAACTGATCAAGTCAGACAGCAAAGCGAGAACAAACTTTGACTCCCCGGCTCACCTAGCAACACCGGAGATAATATCTCAACCAGACTTCTGCTACCTCACCAGGTTAGCCATTCAGAAATTGAGAACAAAATATACTCGTCGACATCCGAAGGCGATGTCACAAGACCAGCAGAACATGGCAGCCCAGCTCGAACAGTTTCAAGACTCTATGGCTAAGATGGAAGAGCAATTCCAACTGATAGCCGACCACTTTGGCGAAATGAGTCAGGCTGCCCAGATCCCACCTGTTGGGGGTCAGAATCCTTCTATCTGAGGGGAACGCATGGGCAAGCCTTCAAATCGTCGACACATCAATGCTTGCTGCTACAGTCGACCAACGACTAGCTCTCGCAGCCAAAGCGAAGCTACCCGAGATGCAACCCGGTCGCGACTCCCACGAGATGAGGTTCCTCGTCGGCATGATGGCAGAATACCTACAACTTACAGCGCAAGCACAAAAGAAACTCCTCCACCGAGTTAATATGGTATTTATTGCCATCACAAGATCCTGGACAGAAACAGTCCAAGCAGTGGGGGACAGAGCCTCAGCCGCCATCTACCCGCCGAGTTTCCAGCCACTGTCCGCACCGCAGGTTATCTACCAGGACCGTCAACCCTCGAGACCGCTTCGCAGCAAAGCTTGGAAACCCAGGAAATAATCCATTGGTGGACCAGGCTGCATCTAGAGCTGAGGACCCCATGGGTCTTCGATCATTCGTTGAATTTTTTATAAACAACTTATTATATTAAGGATCAAATTAACATTACTGGGAACTACATATTATAGTCCAAACAAATTATTTAATTAATATTTACCATTAGTTTTCAACTTCAACTCCCCTTTCCTGGTGGTATTCAAGAAAACAATCAATTCCGCAGAGGGACAAGTCATGCAATTACGAATTACAGGGCATTTAATGTCTGCGCTGTGCCAGTAATCAGATGTTTCTGGCAAATCAAACACACCCATAAAAACCAATACTCCTATGTAGGCCAACATATCTTCCTCAGTAGTTTCATACCACTCTTGATCCACTTTACCTATTTTTTGTAGCCTAAGCTTGGAATATTTATTTGTATTTTCAGCAAAGTGCTGAAAAATGTTATTACCTAACACTAATTTAATATAACATAGTTCATTGGAACCTACAGGTAAGTTATGCACAGGATCAGTATTACCCACATATTCATATGGAACAACAAATTGTAGCCTGTCAGTAAATGTCAACAAAGGTGGTTGAAAACGCCTTACAGCAGTAGCACAATCACAACCCCCATTCAAATTGTTTTCCAGATAACCATCACTTATATCAAATAATTCAGGATCTTCATTATCATTATACACTAAATATCAATATCGTTTATGTGAAAACTATGAGATTCACTGCCAGATACGTCTTTATTGAGCTCCAAAACAATCATATATTGTAAGGAGGCCATTCTAAAGCAAAGCTAAAAGTTAAACTAACAACGCTTAAGAAAATAGTAAATTTAATATGAGATATACCTCTATTATAAAAAGTAACAACTAAATATAAAATAGTTAGCAAATGGCCCAACAGAGGGCTTAGAGAGTGCCGAAATACGGAGAGCGCTTTTGAACGTTTAGGCCGGGAACAACAAATTAACGGCGAGAGCTTTCAAGCGCTTGGGCAGGAAAGGGTTAACGGCCGTAGACTGAATGTTGTGTCTGTCCTGGTCTTAAGTTAGATTATAGGGCATTTGAAGCTATTACAGGCCTAGCAATTCATTGGGAGGAAATATACGGCTTAAATAAATAAAAGAAAATTTCAAACGATTCAGTTTAAAGATAGATAATATACAATTTTTGAGTCCTCTTCGAATTTAAAAAGTGGACTTTGCATACCCCTAAATTAAGCCTAATGTTTCATTATAAAATGATCCAACTTGAAACATTTTCTTAAGAAATATTTGATTAGAGTTAGTAAGCAAATAATTGGATTCTATTCAAAGAAGTAAATATTGGATTCGCTCAGGATATGCCACAATATAATATTCTGGCAGGAGGGACCATTTAGAGGATGCAAACATATATACATAAATTATTAATTATTATTAAATTTTTTTAGCCATTAGCTTTGACATTTTAACTTATGATTAGTATTATTTCCCAAGTATTGATTTTATATATTTAAAGTGACAGCTACAGATTACAAGATGTCACATATTTTATAAAAAAAATTTAAGGAACTTTTATAACTCTCAAAAAATTCCATCTTATCTGATTTAGACTGTAGCCATCGTCTCAGAGTAAGATTGAAAAATCACATTTTGTAAGAAAGAGCAGCTGGATGCAACTGTTTTGAGACTAAACTTTGGCTTCTTGGCTCAGTGTTATGGGATCCCTAGTTTATAAAATACCATTATATTCTAAGGTGTGTGGAAAAATTGTGGTTGTTGTACCTGCATGTGCTTGTACTCTAGGATTGTCGTTGTCATCCAAGACCATGAGGAGTCCTGGGACTACACGGTCATGAAACTTCTTCTCAAACACTGGAGCAAAATCTGTTGACATTTGGCCAATAGCATTACAGGAAGCGTATCTCACTCTAGGGTGCTGAAAAAAACATAGTAGCATGAAACCATATCAGATGTATGATACATTAATAATTATATCAATTTGTCTCTTAACACTGGCTTGAGTATATTTATTTTAAAATGTGTTTGTACACTTCTATTTTGAAATTAAATGAATGTTTATTGACAGTTTAATCAAAGGACCACTACAACTTGATTTTAAACTGGAGGATTTTTTTTTTTT
>CABEEJ010002972.1:60125-94640 GCA_901482245.1 Timema douglasi
TTTTTTTTTTTTTTTTTTTTTCAAAAACCAATTTGCATTTAGTAATATATATTTATCTCAATGAGTTTAAAGAAATTTTACTTAGAGTTATTTACTAGGGATGGGACCCTTGATTCCACAAATCTCTTAAGGACATTATATATTCAAGGAGCCACGAAATATCATATTCAAGACTCAAATCCTTTAAAAATAACCAATTTTAATTTGTTTTAGTGCTTTAATATTGAATGTTGGTGTTGCAGACAAACATAATTATAGAATGAACTTAACAATAACCAGGACCTGGACCAATGATTTAACTAGAGGTGTGCGAGGCTTCTAAAGGCTCCAAAATGATTCAAATGTTTATTAGCTTCGATGAAAATTTCTACTTTGAAAAATTCAAATATTCAAAACTTATTTTAAATAAATTAGAGTTGAGTCGAATCTACTATTTTACAAATCTGAGTTTCCAATTTATCTTTGAATCCCTAATCTTGAAGTACATTGAGCACTTTATTTCATACATATTATTTTAAGGCATTATCGTCTTTCATAGCCTCTTTTGTCCATTTTTGTGTTTCTTTCTTTTCCTCTCTATTATTATTCTTTCAGGTTTAATATATTCTTATAGCTTATAATCATGAAACTCTCCGTAAACGAATGAATGGACATCACCATGGCACAAAAATTAAGAATCCAGAAAAAACCCGTTTCAGCACATGCCTCCACTCATAACCTCAACTTTGAGAACTGCTACACTGTCAAGGTGTTAAAATTATTTAACAAGACACAATCTAATATGTCTCGGTTAAGAAGATGGGAACTGGCACATCAATGGATCACAAAGTCTAGAAAACCACCCAACCTAAATATTCGCTAATTTCAACCCAGAGAGCTACACCAGCACCATCTACCTTTCATAGAGTAATAGAGAAACATTCAGAGAATTTCATCTCCACCAGAGAAGTTTTTATCCATACCAGTCAAGTTGGCATCACTGAAGAAAACGTCCTGTTCAGTCTACTACTTCCTGAGGAAGATGCTATAAAAGCATTGAAATATTGATGTGTGTGTAAATATGTGTTGTGTTTTTACTTTTATTTGTGCTCTACCATTTTCATAATATGCTATCATTTTATTTAGTAGAGTAATAGAAAATAGAAATAGTAGCTAATGTTAGCGTAACATTCTTTCTTATAATCCATTAATTATAACATGCATAGATTCAGTTAAGTGTTAAATTACTGATCTGGGGCCAGGTTGTTTAGTTCATTCTATAATCATAATTGGTTCTAAGCCACCGATAAGCAGTATCAGTGCTATAAAACAAATGCCACTTTTTTTTTTTTTTAAGGAATTAAGTCTCTAATTCGAAATTTTCTCACCCTATGAGTGTATTTTCAATTTTAATAATGTGAAGTTGGTGTTTGCCATATAGTAATGAATAGGTTATAAAAAAGAATGTTAACATTTAATCACTATTTGTATTTTCTATTATTCTTTTATATTTTATTTTATCATTACTTCAAGATTCAAATTCAGGTTTTGGTGTTTAATCAAAACAATTTCCAGTAGGTATAACAAGTGTGCTAGCTCCTAATTTAAACAGTGATGGATATTAACTCTTAGGTTAAATTTTTAGCTAGTCTTTTTAGGCCAGTCAACAGGTGTTTAAATTGGCTATTGGCGGGAATAATTATGGACAAGCTGGAATTAATTTTAATCTCTTTGATTTGGTATCAGTAAACATATACTAATTTTAACCCCTTGACAGGCCTGGATTTGGCCGCCATTTTGAAAAAGGAGTAAAAAAACCAACAACATATTTTTAAATATTTAGGTTAGTATCAATTTTGGAGCAAAATAAGTGGTTATAAAAGTTAAAGATGGGTAAATTGTCTAAAAAAACTATTCTATACACTTTCACCATGTGTTTGCCAAGTTACTTTATAGAATTTCATATACTCAAGGACTTAGCAACCTAGGATTAAAAAAGGGACCTTTTCAAGTTTAGGGACTTTCAGGAACTAAGTATGAGCCCTGCCTAGTAGCCGATTCCATTATCAGTAGATTATTCCTATTCTAAAAGTTCAACTCACTGGGTCACCCAGGAAGTTTAGAACACCATTCATTATTTGAGGCAACGAAGTCTCCATTTGTTTATGACACCCTTCACCTACAGCTGACAGGGCCATGAGGGCTGCATGCCTGAAACAAACACTAAAAATTAACAAAATGGAAAAATTAACCATACAAGTGTCTTACATAAAATAATATCTCACATGAACAATTTACAACCTAGAATTATTTAGGTACAATTGCTGGCTATACCTCCTCGATTTAGTCATATTTCAGCCTATTCTTTTATTCCAAATAACAACATTAAAACATAACATTGGGCACAAACTCTAAATTTTAAACAAAATATATTTAGGGCTGGACCAATAAACTTTTTGCTGATTATAACGATTATTTGGTGATGATTAAGCCGAATATCGATAATTTGGTTTATTTAATTTTAAACGCTATAAGGTTTTTTATTTTAGGGCTTTGCGAATACTCATATTTCGAAACGAGCTCGTCATTAAGGTTCAGGATCAAGATCGAAAGCTTTGTAGGTTCGTCATTTTTGAACATTCTCTTTATGTACATGCAAATAAATTTTTATAATGCAATCGTAAGTATAGGCTATTTAATTAAGATTATAATGACTGTTTCACTTATAAATCATTTGGTAACCTAGCAAATTGTTACAATTAATATAAAATTTCATATTAATAATGTAATAGAGTTCAAACTTTCAACTGGTAAGCTAATTCAATATTTTGGCTATTTTGAATTATCCTAGTTTGAAGTTGCACTGCCATGACAAGGCAATGGGAATACAAAAAGCTAAATTGATCACTTATTACTTGACTATTCCTTATTTTGATTATTTTTATAGGGTCCCTTTCTAAAATTATGATTTCAATTTAAATAGATTTAATATTGAGAATTTATATAGTGTGTTTTCAAATGTGAGTTATTTAAAACACAAATTAATATGTTAAACTAAAACACTAGCATTAGTTACTATTTAGTTATAGAATTATGTTGGTTTACATGTCTAAATCAGCATTGGTAAACATTGAAATAAATATTTTACCAAACTTTACAATATATTGATAAAAAAAACACATTTAGGCCTACTATCGCATACTGTATACGTATCATTTTAACCATCTCATTTTTCATTTTTAAGTATGAATATCAACTTTAATAAGCATTAAAAATCAAATTGAAACAGAATAAGTGATCAAGTGGGTGGTCATTAAAAGGATTAATAAATGTAATACAAAACAATTCAAATTTTTAACTGCTTGTGATTATTATTTTTTTTAAGATGATTTTGGGGATATATTAGTCCATTAAAATGACAAAAAGATGTGCTAATTGTGCAAACTATTTTACTAAAAAATACATTTATTTAAATTGTATTAACTTATTAGTCTTTGAACTTCTTACATTCAAATTTTTACATTAACTAGCTAACATGCCTGCCAATCAGATTATTTAATTACTTGGGATGGACGGATCGGTAATTTATCCATTACTGAGGGTCAAAGTCATGAAAATCAGGCAGGGAAAGACCCTTTCCCAGTAAGGGGTGAGGTTCGGACAAGAAATATCTCCCACTTATTGTCCCAACAGGCTCAATCTCAATCGGATAAAGGTATATTCTTTGTTCTGAAGCAAACTAAGGAGGAGGGTGTAAATTCTACAGAACATTAAAGGAGCTTTAAAAAGAGATAAATTTCAAGGGGTTTCAAATATAGAGAATATTTAAAGGGCAACAAACTTGGGGAACATTTAAGGCCTTTCATACCTAAATAATATGTAGAATGTTTAAAAATTAGGTGGCCCAATGGCTAAACAATTTTATAAAATGGAAATTTATAAAACTAAAGAAAAAGGAAAAATAAATTAATGAGAATAACATTTATGAAGAAAGCCCACCTAGGGAACGACGAACAATGTGGGAAGAATCCAATGACCAAAGGTGACATCTTCCTTTCTTTTGTCTTCTATAGTAGAAGTAGTCACACACACATTTTAACACAAATAGAGTAATATAATATTATTATTAGCACCGCGTCTTACTACCCGTTCAATAAAGATAAATAATATGGAAGGGGTTTAAAACTAAAGCATTTCAGGTGTTTCAAACCTAAATAACCTTTAAAGGGTCTTAGACTTAAATAATATTTAAGGTGTTTCAAACCTATAATGCCTTTAAAGTGTGTTAGAAATTAAAATAAAGGACATTTAAAAAAAGTAAAAAATGCCTTTTTAAATAGTATATTTAAATTAGTTATTCAATTTGTATTATTCAATATTTGTTCAAAAATTTTGCTATTTATTCAATATTTTTTTTATTTATTTAGCACCGTGTCTTAATACCCAATCAGGTTATACCTTTAAATACTAATTGTGCTAATGGTTTAGGAATTGGGAAGGTTGAATTTAAAGGAAGTGAATCCACATTTGCATGGAGGGAGAGTGGAAAACCATTTTAGGAAAAATTACCCCCAGTTCACCCGATTGAGATTCGAACCTAGATCTCCCCGTATTCAAGACTCTAGCTCAACATAAAACCAATCGTGTTAGCTAAGTATGCCACCAAGGCAAGTTTTGTTTCAATAAAAGAAATGCTATTCACATATTTCTAATCCCTATCTATATTATGTTTTTATGATGTCATATTATTTGTTTTAATTAGAGATGGGTCGAATCCACTATTTCTCGAATCCGAATCTCGAGTCCGAATCTACATTTTATTTTCGAATCTCGAATCCGAATCCGAATCCTAGAAAATCATTTAAATTTTAATTATTTACAAATAGACCTACATTCCACAATATAGGTCTAAACTGTGAATTGAGATTTATTTCAATTTTGCTTTTAATTTCAATCAACCCTAACCACCCCTCACAAAATACAGGTTAAAATCCAGCCAAATTAAACAATCTAGACTCTTATTAATGTTTAAAAATCAAATAAATTAAAATTTGAGTGTCTTTTAGTTATTTTTAAAAGTGTTGTTAGAATGAGTTTAAAAATAACATGTGAAATAAACAGATTAGGCCTAGTTATCCTTTGATCAACTTTAATCATCATTAAAGGATATTTTATTGTATTAAGATAGCAAAAATAAAAATACAAACGGATATTTTTAATAAAGATTAAAACATGTTTAACAACTAAACATACTTTGGAAATAGTTAACTCAATAATACCTAAGTTGTTTTATTATCTTCTTATACATCCATTATCTATTTTCGTGTAGAAAACAAATATATTCGATTCTTGCGATGTATAGATTTCTGAGAATACATTCTATTTAAAGCACGAACATATTTTCGACTACAATATGTTCATTCCCATGTTATAAGGCAGGCCTACGTTTGAATATTTCTACAATTACTTCAATAATATTTTTAAAATATTAAACTCTAAATTAAAATCCATATAAAAACAAATAATGGATTAGCAAGTCGTTATTTGATACTTAAAACTCGAGCGCTTACTAGGTGATCATATTACCTGAATCAATTTTAAACAAACAATCAATATATGATACGATATGTAGGCCAGTAGAGATAAATAAACAATTTTATCGCTTGCTGTCTGACTGTTGACAATATTTATTTTACATGAAACCCAACAAAATGTCTAACTTAAGGATCGTATGCAATAAATAGGGGTTCTTTCCGTAGTTGTAGATATTTAAAACCAGTCGGCTAGAAAGAAGTAACAGTATCTTTATTTTAATCATCACTCGGGCGAGTAAACATAATATAGTATGTCATGGCGGCTGACTTTGTATCCAGCGTAATGTGTTCTTATTTCTTTTTAAAAAAGCTGTAATTTGTTTTATTTAGTTCGAGTTTATTTGTAGATCTAGTTTTAATTTTCAGTTTTTGAAGTGTTTTAATGTGGTCATTAAATATTTACAAGATTGTTCATGGGGTGAAAGTTTATAAGTGAGCATGTGCCGAAACGGTCGAGTCCAATTTTCCCATACAGGAGGGAGGGTAGGGTACTAGGCACGTAAGATTTTCCACACTTAACAATTATTTTTATTTTTTAGAGAATATTTTATTAATGATTATCTCTTTTCTCCAACAAAATAAATATTACGGATTAAGTAGTGTTTTTCAAGTAGGCCTAACTAAGTAATTTTTGAATTCAAGATATTATGCTTTGTTTATGAGGTGAAAGATTCGATCATCGAATCCAGTAAAACACCGAATCCTCGAATCTCGAATACTTGCCAGGATTCGGTGGATTCGAGGATTCGAAGATTCGAGTGGCCCATCTCTAGTTTTAATAATGTCAAAACTTTTACTAGTGTTACTATATTAGCTTAAAAAACAATATAAATGTTTAATTTATAATTATTTGAAAGCGTCATTTGTATAATTTCCTGTTCCCGTCACAATCCCAATATTTTGACTCATTTTGTGTCCTGGGTTCCTAACAATTACACATGCCCTTTATTTTTAAATGTAATAAAAATCACTAAACCAATGTTTTTAACTTCTTTTACTATTTTATTTAACATTACATTTTAAGCTTTGAATATTTAAATAGCTTAAAATAGAGAAATCAGATAAAAGAACATTAAAAACTGAGTAAATAACAATATGTACAAAAAAAAACTATCTTTAGATTTGATGATAAAATTGGGTTATGTATAGCGGCTGTTTTAATCCAACACCTTAGCTCAGCTGGTAGGTAGTGTGTCTGTCTACTGAGTTAAGGGTGTTGGGTTTGACAACTGGCATGGTCGAAAGATTGATCAGAGGTGAATGCAGGTTTACCCTCGCAGTGATGTATTAACCGCTGGAAACTTGATGTTGTGCCTGTCCTAGTCTTAAGTTAGACAAGAGAATGACTTAGTATCATATGAAGCAGGCTTAGAAATCTGGGAGTGCAAAATATATGGCTTGAATAAAAAACTATCACAGGTTGGAAATAGTAATGGATAAAAAATATAGGAGCTATTTCAGTGACCATCAACTTAGTACATACAATTTAGTATATATATATTGTTCCTTACTACAATCAATTATGTTTTTTATGAATCTTATTGAAGAACCAGGTTCTTTCTATTTAGGCTACACTACACCAGCTTCTGGATTTGGATTTTGAAAGCAGCTTAAACTTAAATGAACTGATGGCTATTGGTTCTGATGGAATACTTGGAACAATAACAGAACTAAAAGCTACCTAAACTAGAACTAAAGCATCCAGTGCAGTGGCTATTATGCCAGTTACATGCAAATGAACTTCCCCCGAGAAACTTGTTTAAATATCTCAATGGAGACATTACTGAACCTTGTGAGTATTCTGGAACAACTGGAAAGTTACTAGAAAATTGTGAGCAGCTTCCAATTGTGAGGTTTGGTAAAATCTACTGTCAATTACCAAAACTCAAAAGTGAGTGATTTAAGTAACTATCAAGCTTATTTATATGAAATGTGTAAAGCTATTTCATGTGGTATGGGTGATATAAATTTAGCTAATCGTCGTCTAGGGAAACTAGCTCATTCTAGGTGGCTAACAACGGCAAATCGTGTGCTGCGACTTTATGTAGCAAATGATTATCCTTCATATAAAAAAAATTGGTTGAATTTATAATTAGTGTATATGCACCATTGTGGTTTGAGATAAAAGTTTTAGAATAAAGCCCTATTTAAAATAGTCAAACACAATGCCTTTAATAGTTTTAATATTAAGTATATCTAACAATAAATTTAAATGTTCTTTTTACCAAACAATAGTGTATACAATAGAAATATGTGAGACAGTAGAGAAACTTGTGAATTTTAAAGTATTTTTCACTAATTTTATTATTTTTACTTAATGTCTTCAGTTACAATTATCGATAAATATCAGTTATGTTCATTTATAAATATATATAATAAAATATTTCGATAAAAAGGTGTATTATGGTATTTTAAAATTATCTTATTATTATCATTATTAGCACCGCGTCTTACTACCTGTTCGGGTTATACACACTTACGCTAATGTGTAATGGTAGGGTGATTGTGATATGAAATGGAGGACCTACATGTTTAACGTGGAATCCGAACCACAGTGGAGGCCTGGCATTCCCCACATTCACAAGATGTCTTGTTAGAGGTGAAGGAAGGGATTGAACCCCAGCTGCCAGCACAGAAGTCCGACACCTTACCCCTAGACCGCCAGGTCACCTAAAATTATCTTGTTTATTTATTAAAACTAAGAGCTATCCAAATATTATGAAATTGCTGAATTGTTAATGTAGATATTGGTAGAGGGCAGAAGTATTTTTTTTTTTGAAAAAAAAGGTCATTATTTAATATAAAATGCAACTTTTGGTTGCTATTGTAGTTTCAAATTACAAATAAAAAAAACACGCCAATTTCGGCCCACCCTATTGGGCAGCAACGATGGATTTTCTTTAAGAAGCAGCCATTACCTCTTTGTCCAGTGGCAGAAATGTAAAATCTGAACTGTGTTCTTCTTTTCATTGTTATAGTTATACCCTGTTCCTTATTATATGTTTTCTATCCGCCTTCCCTGTACCTTCTTTTCCAAATATGAATACTAACAATAAGTGAAAAATAGGTTTTTCTTAAACAGATACATTTTAAAAATATAGATTAAATTTTTATTCAGAAGCAACAATTTATGAATAAATTTAAGTATGGAAATCAATATGTCCTGAATTCATGATGTAAATTTGAAACCACCAATAGTTCTTCAGTTTTAAATTTCCTTGAATCTTCCTCTCTTGGTTCAGATATGTTTGCTAGTTGGCCTTGTAGATGACTTGTGAAGATAATCCCTCCCTTCTTATAAGAATTGCAATACAGCTTCTCTCTCACACTCACTGATCCCTTTTTAATCTCAGCACATGCTTTCTCCTCTTTCAAATCACCTTGTTATTGATGAAAGAATTAATGTTTACTCAATCCCTAGAAACCACCCCCATTCCTCCTCCTAGCAAAAGGACACAGGAAAAAACTATTTTCCACAGGCTTAACAATGAGTCATCAGTACTTGCCATGTGTAGTTATTACAAAAAATCTGTACTTGCTTTGTTTGCATGGTTTAAACTTCTAAGGTGGCACTCTTGCAAAATACTATATTATCGATGACAGGCGTCACTCTTGCAACGACAGGGAGATAAGTGTTCGAATCCCAGTCGGATGTATTGAAGGTGAGTTCCTTCAATGGTTTCCCACTCTCCATCAATGAGATTGCAGGTACAGTTCCTCTAAATTCAACTGTCCTCATTCCTAACTCATTAACGTAATTTGTGTTTATATGCGTATAACCTAAACCGGTAGTAGGGCGCGGTGCCAAAAAATATATATTGATTTTATGAATCAGTGAGCCAAATGGTGCTAATTAGCTTACCGACTGTGCCATTATTGGACGATGATGGGATAGACTATCGGCATCGGTTTATCCCCAATTAGCCTTTCAAATTTAGTAAACTTGTATATAACTGAAGTCGTAGCTACAACATACCTGTACTTCCAGTCTGTGTTGGCCAACATTGATGGGATGTTCTGTTCAATGAGGGGCATTATAGTTTTACCTCCTAGTCCACATGCCAGCCTGTCTAGAGCAGACTCTGCAACCACTGTATTGCTGCAGACACAACAAATATTTCCTGATAAATTTTAACTTGGGAATAGTTTACCACTTCTAAAAAGACAAAGCTGTGCCATAGTACGCATGTTTTGAGAGCCACATGACAATGTAATCAGAATTAAACAACCTAATAAGGTTATATAAATATAAGTTCTTTAACACCAATCTACTATGGATAAGTAGACTTTGCTGATTAGCCTCAAGTGACCATTGTGACTAAGCCTACAGTTTACCATTTTACATGCTTTCAATACCTATCATTGTCTTCATCAACTATCTCATCGGATATACTCCAGTCTGGTTCGTCTTCGATATCAGTCATCATCTTGAGGATTATTGGGACAAGAAGAGGAATATATTTAGCGCCGACCTTTCGCAGCATGGCTGGCGCTGTCTCAGACATGGTGACTATTACTTCCAACGCTAGATGGCGCCACGAGTCTGGCATATCTTCGTTACTAACAATCTAAAGCATTAAGAAAATGTGAATAAAAACTATTGCTTTAAATATGTATAAAAGTTAGATTGGGTCCCAGTATCAAGAAAGTTGGTTCTTAGTTATATATGTACAGCTTTTTTTTTTTGAAAACTCGATTTGGTGACCACATGGTCTAAAGTTCCACTCTGGCAGTAAACTAGACTACTAATGACAGGGAGATCGAGATTTGATTCTCAATCGAATGTACTGAAGGTGGTTTTTCTAAAATGGTTTTCAATTCTCTCTCCACACAAATACATGTACACTTCATCTAAATATAACCTTCCTCATCCTTAGAACAATTTGCATAATTAGTACTTAAGCATATAACCTGAACAGGTAGTAAAACGCAGTGCTAATAAAACTTTTTGAATAAATACATTTATAATGAAAAGAATAGTTATATCTACAACACTGAATAGTCTTAAAAAAATGTAGGTTTAGTAAATATCACAGGTGAATTTAGTGAAGATGGATCAAGTCCAATTTTTTTTTTACAAATATAGATATATTCATTTCACTAGCAAATCTCAAATCTGAATCTTTAAAACTAGGGCAAACATAAACATTTTACTTTGCTACATTTTATAAGATATTTTATCTAATATATAAGAATAATAATTCAATTCGGTCTATTATATTCCACCATACAAGCCATAGATAGAACAAATTCTTAAATAAAAATAGATAGCTTATACTAAGACTTTCAAAAACCACAAAAATTCAAACATAAATATAATAAATGTAATTTGATTTGCATGTGAAAATAAATATATAAAAAATATTTTATTAATAATATCTATTTAATAAAACACAAAGGAAATAGGTTTAGGAGTAAATAATAAATACCTGGAAAAAACCAAGTATATGAATGTATACCCTGATTTTGGTTGGAAGAACAGTAAATAAAATTCGAACATGTTTATTTTCAGCCAACATTGATAACATTTCATTTTATTATTTGTGTTATTTTATAGTAACAGATAATATCTATCAAAAATGATAGCTGCAGATCACATGACTTGATGTATGGATGTATTAAAATTGTTCTAGTAACTTTAGTTACTAACTTCTACTGTTCTTCCTACCAAAATCATACTATATGTTGAAAACCTGTATTCAAAAGAAATTTATTCATACAGATTGGTGATGCGTTTTGAATAAGTTGACAAATTCAAATACTTGCGATGTGTGTTAACAGATAGGAATGAAATTCTGGAGGAGTTTTAACAAAGAATTAATACATGCAATGATTGATAATATTCATTTTGTAATTTGTTGTAATCTTGTCTTATGTCTCAAAATATTAAGCTGAGAATATAGAAAACTATAATTCTAAACTTTGTACCAAAAGAATGAATTGATTGTTTTTGAGAACAAAGTACTGAGAAAGAAATGAAGTACTTCATGGCTTCAATGCACTCACAAACAAATTAAAAATAATAAAGGTGTGTAGGTTGAGGTCAGGTGGTTGTATAGTGTGTGTAGGTGATTACAGCAGTGTAAACAAAATTTTAGTTTATAAACCTGAAGATACAAGACCCCTTCCTAGGCCGAGGCGTTGAAGAGAGGATAATGTGAAAATAAATTTGAAGGAGGCTGGGAAGCTGGGTGTCAGGTCGAGTATTGGATGGAAGTGTCCCAGGATAGGGTTGAATGACTAGCTTCAGATCTGGAGGCCATGAACTTAAGAGTTCCTTGAAGCCAGAAAGTTATTTTAGTTAAATTAGGTAATAAAAGAGATAGATTTTTAGATACATTTTCTACTTTAATCTATCAAAAATATCCTTAACTATTGCATAATAAAGTTTTTAAAATAAAGTCTGTTCATGATAGGTTTTTAGCTGGATGATAGTTCAAAAATCATATGATTGGGTTTTAGGTTTCCAATACTTGTAAAAGATCAGTGTTTTGTTATGAATGTTAAGTTTTTTAATTACATGTTATATTTTACATTAAAAATAATGTTAACTTATATTTACTTGCACTGTTTCATAGCTTTTAACAATTTCTTTTTACCCAATCTGTATAATATTTGGAAGAAGGTACAGTAAAGGTGGATAGAAACATATAAAAGAGGGACGAAAATAATATGGCCTTTACAATGAAAAGAAGAACACAATTCACAGTTCTGCATGGTCCTCCCACAAAATATCATCTTCTGTGCCATCCATCTTATTGGATAGGCAGCACTTCTTAAATCTGTAGACAATTGATTCAGCAGATATCCCTCCCCAACCAATATCCACTTGCAAAGCAGATTCAACGAAGGCTTCTTAATTTTGCCCCTGGGGGTTAGAGGATGATCTGACAAAAGCCATTCTGAATACTCCCTTCAGAGGTTGTCCTTGAAGGGTTTATTCACAACCACATCAAGGACTTGTAGTTGTAGAGTCATATCTCCTGGAATAACAACAAGATCTGAATTTGTTGCCTTGACTTTATTTTTTACATCTGGAGTAAGATGCCCTTTGAATGCATCAAGCACTAGCATTGCCAGTTTTTTTAGAAGAGCTCCAGGCCTTTTATTCCACACGAATGCTAGCTAATCGCATATTAATTCTGCTGTCATCCACCCCTTCTCTTGACACCTGACAATGATACCACTGGGCAGGGTTTCTTTCGGGAGGGTTTTTCTTCTTAAAATTACATATGGGGGTAGCTTCCTACCATCAGCAGTTACAGCTAACATAGCTGTAATGTCCAATTTTTCATTGCCAGTGGTCTTTACAACAATAGATTTGGATCTCTTTTCATCCACGCAAGTATTACTTGGCATGTCGAAATACACGATTGTTTCATCAGCATTTCCAATTTGATTAAGAAGATAGTTATTCTGTCTACGGAGACTAATCACATACCGTTGATATTTCACCAACTTCTCTGCGTAGTCAGTGGGCAACTTTTGCGCTAGAGAAGTTCTTCGTCTTAGTGACAGATCACTTCTGTGCATGAATCTTCGGCACCACCCAAGGCTTGCCTTGAATTCCCTATGTGGCACTTGTAGCTCTCTTGCAATTTTTTATGCCTTCAATCTGATTACGCCGCGACTTATTGAATATCCATCACAATCACAACCTTTGCAAAAGAAAGAACACGCGCATTAATTTCAGGATTACGCCCATGCTTTGGTCCTCGAAAGGCTTTTTGCGTTGAGATGGCATTCTTAAGTTGTTTTTTTTAAATCCAGCGACGTATGTTCTTCTCATCAATTCCGTATTTTCTTCTCGCTTTCCTATTACTTGTAGTTTCTGCGTAGTTTATCGCTGCTAATTTAAAACTGGCATCATAGTTTCATCTAATTCCATGGCTAAAACAAGCTTTTTTCTCGATGTGGTCCACCATGTTGCACTTCCGAATTTAATACACGCACTAAATTATTGTTCTCACAATAGAATTAATGTTGACCATTTAATACGCACACTAAATTATTATTCTCACATTAGAATAAATGTTGACAAACATACTGAAACAAAATCTCACTAGAAATATTTAAGCTCAATTTACCAAAAGGATATATTGCCAATAGAATGTGCTGAAGAAACTAATTTTATTTTGGCAGCCATTATGGCTCAAATATTGTACAAACAAATAAGATAATAATAATAGTTCTTCATCTATTTTTAAATAGCTTTGCCAAATGTCCTGGTTCATCTATTTTTAAATAACTTTGCCAACTGTCATGGTTTATCTATTTTTAAATAATTTTGCCAACTATCAAGGTCCATTTATTTTTAAATAGTGGTGGCGAGATATATCGATTTAACAATATGCATATTCTATGGGTACAATATTGAATGTGTATTATCTAAGAGTGTGATTATAGGATGCATTAGATTTTTTATGAGAGCCGTTTCTTGGAAAAAAATTGCGGCTTATTTTCCGGCCAATACAGTACTTTAAAATGGAGATGTTTGGTTCGAGTTGTTACGTGAATCGTGATCCCACATCTTTAGTTAACTTTAAAGTGAACGTAACGTTAAGTTAATCATGAGCCCAGAATTAGTTAAACCTTTTGTGAAAGTGGTGTGAATAATAATTGTTTTAAGTGGAATAAAACTATAAATAAGCTTTGTGCCCAACTTCAAATAAATATATAAATAATATTGGCCTAAATTACTGTGGCTAACTATCAAATTCATATATTACCATACATTTTCATTAGAAATTTCCAAAGTGAAAGATGTCAGCTGTTGGCGTAAGGATATATTAGGAATTATTTCTAGTAACTTTTTGAGATGTCATCGAAATAAACTAATGTCGTGAATGTACTGTAGTAAAATTTTTTCAAAAACTTGAAATTCGCGAGAATAATTACTTTGACGTGAAATAGATTTTTGTAATTTCAAATTGGATTTTTCATTTTCATGAAAACATGGTTCCCGAAAAGTAATTGCCTTGTACAAGATTTAAAAAATGTTTTTAAATCCCAAATCCCCATAGGGATTTAAGAATTCAAAGGTCCAATCAAATTGATTTTGATGCAGAATGGGACAGAAAGTGGTGACACATTTAACAACACTATATATTTACTATTTTAGCTACTAAATCCTTCAAATTAAAGTTAAAATAACAAAAACAGATATAACATTTTCTATAGGGTCTTGAATTTTTTTTAAAAACAATATCCTAAAGATGGCCACCATCATGTGTAATACATTGTTGTATGCGCTTCCCAAATCATTACATGACTTTGTGTAATGTCTCTTGTTGAATTGTTCTTGGACAAGTCGCGTAGACATCACTCTCTAACATGCTTCACATGAAAGTCTGTGCCGGCCGCCTGAGTTATGACGGAGTTGAGTAGCCGGCCGGAGAATATTCGGTCAGAGTAGGCCATGTTCCGATTGTGTGGGTCACTGGACCATCTTGCTGGAACCACATGTTGTTGGTATCCATTTCCTTATGTTGTACTTTACGATTCAGAAAGATCGAACATCAATGGAGGTGCCATGCTTCAAAATATAGGGTCATCGCCTGGCCACCACATCCCCCAGACTTAACAGGTCAGGATATTTCCTTGTGGGGCATGTTAAATAGCCATGTTCCATGTTTATATGACTCATCCAAGAACAATTCATGAACTTAAAAGAAATGTAATGGAAGCTGAAGCAATTCAAAAAGAGTCATGTCAAGTTTAGAGGAGCGTACATAAAAAAGTATGGCATATAGTGGTTGCAATCTTAAGGACATTGTTTGGGGGAAAAAAATGAATAATTCAAGGATATGTAGAGAATTGTCAATCTTTTGTTATTTTAAATTTAATTTGAAGCATTTGGTAATTAAAATATTGTGTTATCAAATGTATAAAATCTTTTTACCCCACCCAAATTATTGGCGTTTGTTTCTTTTGTACGTTTTTATCCACTCTTTTTCAAATATAATGTATGACTAATTTGTAGTTAATGATGTAGTAGTTACATATATTGGGAAGGTGGGGATACAAAATGGCTTTACAAAGTTATTACACATTTTAAAGGTATTGGTCTTCCATTACTTTTCCAGATTTTACAGACTAAAAAATTAAAACTTTCCAGTATTTTATTAAGTTTTAATTAAAAATATCAAAATTTTCTAATTCGTCCTTTGCTCAAAAGTTATTCAAGACTAGGTGCTCAGTTCTCACAAAATTCTACGAATTGAACCTAAAACTAAAATCTTACATCTACTACAAATTTGAAAATTCAAGTGAATTTTTATAATCTACCCAAATTTTAGTTTGCCTGTGAACATACAAATCTTGCTTTATATTGGTTTGTGTGCTTAAGTATATTTAGGCCCGAGATAACAGAACCAGCACCGGGAAATTTTGTAACAAACTTATCACTTAAGAATGTATGGGAAAGTGTGATAGAAACTTATTGAGAGCTCAACACAACTAAATTTATATACTAAAATATCTAGTTAATCTAGTTTAGTTTAAAAAAAGTAGAGATCTGGGTTCTGAATTTTTTTTTCCAAAATGATTTCCCATTCTCTCCCTGCAAATGTGTGCACATTTAATTTAAATTAGGCCTTCTTCATCACTACCTCATTAATGTAATTAAATTAGTATAATGCCTATAAACTGAACATGTAGTAAGACACAACAAATAAAAAGTAGTACATCTAGTCTGAATAGTTATTAGGATGTGGAGAAGAGAAGAAAAAAATCAATAAAAAATCAAAATAAAGCTACATTTAAATTACTATATAATGGGGAGTCTGTCTGCGTACCTTCATACAAAGCTCTAGGATAGCATCTAGTTGCATCCTCAAGAATTTGGGAGTTGTTTCGCTAAGGTCTATTAAGCATTTTAGGAGTGCATCATCGTCCTGCTTCTCAACACTTTCCAAAACAACCTGTTAATGAAACCAAAACAAAATCACACAAATATATTCAATTTTCAAGCAATCACTTAAATTAGGACACAAAAATACTTTTCGGTGGGTAGTGTGCGTGTGTGTGCGCGCGCACACACACACAAGCCACTTAAAAAAATATATAGCTTTTTAAACAAGACAATGACATCAAAGATGCCCTAACCTTAACCAATGGTGGTGTAAAACCCTGCATTGGTAGGGGAATGGTCTAACATCTCATTCTCAGGTTAAACTGTGTTGCTAGTAATGAGAGACTTGGGTTTCAAATCTCGGACAGGTGTACCGAGGGTGGTTTATCCTAAATGGTTTTCCATTCTCCCTAAACACTTATGTATATTTCTTCTACAATGCAACCTGTCTCATCCCCACTCCATTAGAATAATTAATGTATGCATATAATACAAACAATTCCTAAAATGTGGCGAAATAGTGCCAAAATTTCACCTAAAAATTTGCTAAAGAAATTTTAGTGACATCTCTACAGGTTAAATTAAGAATGAAATTCTTCAAAATCAAATTGAAACTTTGACTAAATAATGTGTTTGTTAGTTTTTCAACTTCATTTTGAAAAAAAGTTAAGTTTTTCCAAACACCAATATTCATCAGGAAAATAATGGTAATATTAAAATATATCATTAATTTTCAATATTGTCATTACAATAATAATGTAAACGTAATAAAGTAACTTGATTTACCCACTTAGAATCAAATATGTATATTTATTCTTAATTTTTGAAATAAATTATTTTGTAAATTATGTTTGGTATTTGTTAAAGTTAAAAAAATAAACAGACCAAAACATTTTTATCAACTTTAAGTAGTAAAACAAAATTATAACTTGGAAATATTTGATATATATTCCTATTTGATTATAAATGGCTTTGAATCAGAGTTCAGTGAGCTGATTTTTGTTTATTCAAGTCAATCTAGAGCAAGCTTCCCAAAAAGCCTACTAGAATAAATTAAAGCTTAGGTTTAATGAAAGTAAAATTTTAAAATTCAACTATGTAACTAAAAAACAATATTAGTATTAAAATTATTTTTAAATAAAAAAAGACAAGACTTAAAAAATGAAATATATGTGAAATGTCAATAGCATCATCATTAAAATTAGGGGCTCAAAAAAAGAGGTCAGGAATTTATCTATTTCGGCCAGGAGCAGGATTGCCTAATTCCTGTAAAGTTTTGGGCTAGAAACACAAGTGTGCTTCGTGTTCCTGCAGGTATTGCTGACTCATCACAGTTAATCTCGTTTGTAGCAAACTGTGAGCTTGTTAAGCTTGTAAAGAGACAAACAAGTTAGGAGGTGCTCAGTTCATTAACTGTTGATTGTTTGGTTCAGCAAGTGAGTAAGCTTGAAAGAAATAAGGACAGAAATATATTCTACTCTAATCATTGCTAGGGGTGTGACAATGAGGGGGAGGAAGTAGTTTGTAAAGGTCAATCATTTATGAGTGTTGAGCAGCTACAGAAAGGGAGTAGAAATGAACAGTGTTAAACACAGATTATTTGAGGATCAACAATTCTAATCAACATTAAGAAGGGAATGTAGGGAAGGTAAGAAAAGGTCAGTGTTTTTTTCAGCTTTATAGCAAAACATTTTTGGTCAAAATAAATACAATATAAGTACAAATAGAGTTTAATTTTCTTTATATTGTGATATCAACGTTGTTATTATAGAGGTGGACGGGATACCGAACCTTCGGGGAAAATATCGGGAACTTATCCATTCCTGAGAGTGGGGTGGGAAAGACCCTTTCCCGGTAAGGGTTCGGCAGGAAATAAAGCTCGCTTATTGTTCCAGCAGGTACAACTAGCTCAATCTCTATTGGAGACAAGTCATCTTTTTGTTCTGTAGCAAAATTCAAACTTAAGGGAGGGGGGGGGGGGATTTTACTGCCTTTGGTGAGACAAACAAGGAAGTTTCAGTCCAATGAGCTCTGTCTATCAACAGTTATTTGTTAGGTTCAGCAAGCAAGCGAGAGCTTGAAAGATTTAAAGAAGGACATAGATATATTATACTCTACCATCTTTTGGGGCATAGAAATGGGGAGGACATAGCTTGCCAAGGTCAACTATTTAAGAGCATCAGCTGTTATTAGTAACCAAAGAGAGATTACAGGGGTGTCATAAACATAGAGAACATTTAGGGGGTTTAATAACATAATATTTAAGGTGTTTCAAACCTTGATAACATTTAAGGGGTTTTAGACCTAAAGAATATTTAAGGTGTTTCAAACCTAGATAGCTTTTAAGAGATGTTAAAATGGAGAACATTTAAGAAGGGTATTTTTTTCCACTCTTCCGATGAGTAGTTAAATATAAAACACAAGTTTTAAACGAGATTAACTAATAAATATAATATAATAAAATTATTCACTTTGTACTATTCATTATTTGTTTCAATATAAAATGCTATTCACACACCCCTATTTATATTATTTTTTATGATATATAATTTGTATTATATTTAATGTCAAATATTTTACAAATATTAGCGTATTAGTATAAAAACAATATCTATTTATAATATAGAATTAATATAAAGAATCATTTTTATAATTTCTTGGTGACCTGGCGGTCTAGGGGTAAGGTGTCAGACTTCTATGCTGGCGGCCGGGGTTCAATCCCAGGTCCCGGCAAAGATTTATCTGATTACCAAACCCTTCCTTCACCTCTGACAAGACATCTTGTGAATGTGAGGAATGCCAGGTCTCCACCGTGGTTCGGATTCCACGTTAAACTGTAGGTCCTTCATTTCATCTCACAATCACCCTACCATTACACATTAGCGTAAGTGCGTATAACCCGAACGGGTAGTAAGACGCGGTGCTAATAATAATAATAATAATAATAATAANCACGTTAAACTGTAGGTCCTTCATTTCATCTCACAATCACCCTACCATTACACATTAGTGTAAGTGCGTATAACCCGAACGGGTAGTAAGACGCGGTGCTAATAATAATAATAATATAATTTCTTGTTTTCGTCCGATATAAAAATGTCATTCCCGTCCATCCCTAGTTGTTAACTATCTTTCATGAGCATAAGCATTATATGACAAACTTTTTAAACGAATAAAAAAAGTTGTCACTAAATTCTAGTATACCAGTGACAGATATTCAATAACTGTTAATTCACTATGCGAAGAAATTTAATCTCTATGTTTGTACTGAAGCAATATTTGATTTATTTTGACCAAAAATATGTTTTGATAAAAAAAACTGCAAAAAACTGCCCTTTTCCCAAGTCTCCTAAATTCCCACCTTAACGAGTTTTAAACCTAAAGAATTTCTAAAGGGTGTCAAACCAAGAAAACATTTGAGGGGTTTCAAACCTAGATAATCTTTTAAGTTTAAGGGATTCCAAAGAGGAGGGTATTTAATACGGTGGTTCCTCGGTCAGAGTTAGTCGAAGAGTGGCTACCCAACCCGAGTGAGCCACCTGTTTGAAAGAGTTATTAAATTGTCAAAATCAAAAAGAGAGCAATATTGTATAGTATCCTCTCACTCCTTTACATCCCACCGCGACTCATGTTGCCGAGATCAGCACCTTATCTTCCCACCTCGGGACTTCATGTTCAACTGCGACTCACGTTACCGGGACCATCACCCTACCTCCCAACACGACTCGCATTGCCAGGACAATCACCATACCCCCTACCGCAAATAACGTTACCGGAACACTCTCGCCGATCTTTTTCCTACCCTTACCCAAATGTGTCTGAAAACAACGCCACGCCATCGTAGCAACATCAACCAGTTACCCCCGAAGCCTCAAGCGAGGGGTGGCAAGTATAGGAAAAAGAAAAAAGCATTAATATAAACAGGTTTGTGAGTGGAAATTTAGCATCTTTCTGATAACAGCAACCCCAAATAGAGTGCAGCTGTTCACTTGGTGTTGGCTTCTTGCCAGAGATAAAAGATAAAGTGTTAGTGTTTTTTAAAGATGCACACAGTAAACTTTTTAACTGAGGTGTGACCCGCTTCAATGGCCGCATGGCCTAAAGCGCTACTCTCACAGACTAGACTGCCGATGACAGGAAGGTCGAGGTTTGATTCTCGGACGGGTGTAATTAGGGTGGTTTTTAAAATGGTTTCCCACTCTCCTTCCACACAAATGAGGGTACACATCCTATAAAATATTTTTCCTCTTCTCTAAATACATTAGCTTAGTTAGTACATAAGAATATAGACCGAATGGGTAGTAAACCTCAGTCCAAAAAAAAACAACACTCAGCTAAAGGGCATGTTTTTCTATACCTTGTTTAGTTATGACTGCTACCTCATCCCTTACACAATGTTTGCTCAAATGCACCTGAACAGCCTCTTTGTTGACCCCCTTTTTAGGGGCTTTTGCTCAAATATAATTTTGAACTATCCTAGATAGGATTATACTTTTAAAAAAATCAAACTTTGGTATGAAATATAAGTGTTTACAAATCATTAATGCATATACCTGCATAAATCCTGGCAGTACATCATGGAAGTGTTTCTGAATGGGTATTTCCTTCTCATGAAGTAGAATGAATGCAGATACAGCCCTGACTGCTTGGAATCGCACCTGTTGAAGGACCGAAGAAGCATACATAGAGATTACAGATATATAATGTATATGGCATTAGGAGCTCAAAAGTTCAATGCTGCACTTATAAAAATACACCACCTATCTCTATCTTGATCTAGTTCTATTCTATAAAATGGTCCAGAAAATTTAGTTTAAAAGAGAGGGGTCAAATTTGCTATTTTACAAATCCAAATCTTCTTTTCACATACAACTCTAGAATCTCGATTTCAAATATTAGAAAGAGGTTTTCTTCACTACGTTAATTATAAATCTGTGGTAAAAAAAGAAATCCTAACTAAATTTTAGTATTTTTTGTATGATGCAGTCATTTAAAATCTATACATTCAGTTAGTAGGTGGTAAATTGATGGTCATGGGTTTGGCTAAATTTCTACTAGAATCATGTAGGACTTAAACCTCCAATAAATATTACAAGAATTTAAGCTATTTTGATTTAAGCTTTAAGAAAGTATATCTCAAATATTCTTACACATATGAGGAATTCAAAGGTATCAACCTTAGTTTTTTTTTTAAATTGTTTGATATAGAATTATAACCAGCTGCAATAAATTAAATCATCAATCTAGATTCAAACTAAGTGGTCTTTACAGAAGTGGCCTCTGCCATGTTAGAAATATCCATGAGTCACTCGTCTCTAATTAAATGTTACATGTTCATTTTAGTCATTTTGCTGAACTAAACACAGAAAGAATATAATTTATTTTATAATAAAATACCTCATAGCTTGTTGTGTCGACAAGGGCTTTTTGAATCATTTGCTTAATAATATCCAAATAATTAGCTTGTTGATTTCCAAACACACCAGGAACAGAACTATATAAAAAAAATAAAAAAAAGTTAGTCTAAAAATGCCAGTACAAAATATTAATTAGCTTAATAATATAATATAAAAGGTAATGGATAGTTAATTAATATATAGTAATACTTAAAATTTTCACAATATAGATCTAGTAAGTATTTGTTTTATAACTTACGTGAACATTCTTAAAGCACTTTCCTTCATCTGCGGTAGCGGAGAATTTGAACATTGGAATAAAAAATTAAGAAATTCCGGCCACTGATTGTTTCCATCATCATCAATAAGATTTCGTGCCACTTCCGCAGCCATGTCACACACTTTCTTACGGATTGATTCACTTTGTTCCTGTTGCACTGCCAACAATACCTGTTCCTTCAACACTTTCTGATCATCTGGTGGGAGCTACAAAAGAAAAGATCCCAATACTGATTTTATTCAAGTATAAAATAAAGCATAAAGAGTTTTTTTTTTTACCAAAATATCAATATTTTATTATTATGTTTACAAACACGTTAGTAGAGAGAATCAATAATAATGTTTGTACCTCCCTAATCTAATCCCCTCAATAAGGCTCTGGTCCTGAGGTTTGGTGTGTCATTAGATTTCTGGACCAAAGACAAGCACACTAGTGCCATATTAGCTCTGCTACAACGTAAATAATACTTCGGGCTATACACTAATGTACCAAGTAGTTCTATACATGGTTTTTATCTAAATAAAGACTATAGGCCTACCTTGATCAAATTACTTGGAGAAACAATCTGAAGCTTAAATAATAACTTCATGTGAAATACAGTAGTCCACCAGCAATGAAATCTTAAAATTTTCTTAGATTAAAAGTTTTAAGTTTGTGTTAATGATATGAGAATTTTGGAATTAATTCAAATGAAATCTTTAACAAACCTTTGGATAAAATTCCAGAAATTCGGAGGAAAATACTCTTCTTAATAAAACTGCTGCCATCTGCTTTGCTTCTTCACTCATTGTTGCATTATGTAGAGCAGCTAGAAGGTAAGTAACCTTCGACCCAACAGGTAAATTGTTGTAAGTGTCCTAAAAAAACAACATAGGTGTATAATGAAGACCATATGAATGCCCCCTTTCATTGATAACAGAACAATTAAAATTAAAAGTGAAATTATTGAGCAAACATTATACAAAGTATCATCAGTAATATATATCTTAAGGTGGCCACCTTTGTCAGTGAAAAAGTATCAGTAGTTGTCAAACCACACAGCTTAAAATAAAATGGTTTGGGTTGTTTTCTGAAACTTCTTCTCTATTCTGTCTAAGCCTATACCCACTTTCACATATGACCAACAACCACCTTGTTATCTTAATAATGAATAGGAGGAAGAAAACTATGAAACTTTTTATCTCAAGGCAAAGAGGAAAGCTCACTGTTAGTTTTCAAATATTTTAAAAGTTTCTGTTGTGAGTCCATTAAAAAAACCAGCTTAGTCTCATAGCTCTTCAAATATGCTTAGGAAGATTGAAAATGAGCTAATTTTACATTTTCACACATTTTTCCCTAAATTAAACTCAAAATATAGGGGTAAGGAAAAAAGGCCTGTTGGAATATTTCAACTTTATTTTGGCATGAACAAGATTTATAGATAATACACCATTGAATTAAATATTGTGTTAGAGATGAACATCTGAACAGAAATTTCTCACTTACCAAGGCCCCTAAACCATCTAAAGTTTCCCAAGTTTAATTTCCAGAATAGCATTTGGCCTAGTGAGAAAATGGGTATATTCCTTTTCACTAAGTAATTTGACTAACAATTTAGGAAATGACAAGGTTAAAAACCATTTAATTAATTAATGTATTTCAAGAGGTGGAAGGGTCAAATAACAATAAGTGTTTGAGTGAGAAGAGATGAATGGAAAAAAAAATGGAGGAAGAGTATTGTAGTGGAAGGAAAGAGAAAGCTTAAGAGATTAAATACAGGTAGCCTAGAGAACATTTATCGTTCCTTTTGAAAACACATTTTTTTACAATGAAATGTTATTTATTCCATTAAAATTAGGTTTAAGCCAAAACAGCATCATCCATTAAAATATTTTAATTAGTTGGTTAAAAACCTCTGGGTTAGTTAAAATGTCTATCAGAATACACACATAACTTTCTGTGGAAATAATCAATCTTTAAATATATTAATATACTAACAAAAATTGCATTTTAATAAACTTTGAAGGTTATGTTAAGCGTGTTTGATTATTTTTTTACTATAAATTTATTAAATATTATTTTTATCCAATTATTATGATTAAATATAATAGGTGTCTTAAAGTAGGCATATTAGAGTTTTGAATAATAATATTTAGCATCGCGTCCTACTACCCGTTCGGGTTATACGCTTTAAGTACTAATTACTCTAATGGATTAGGAATTGGGAAGGTTGAATAAGAGGAAGAGAACCCATATTTGCGTGGAGGGAGAGTGGAAAACCATTTAGGAAAAACCACCCCAGTTCACCCGACCAAGATTCGAACCTCGATCTCCCCGTCCTCAGCAGTCGAGCTCAACACGACAAGCATGTTAGCCAACTACGCCACCGAGGCGGGTTAGAGTTTTGAAGGTTGTTAGGTTTGTAGCTATATCAATTTTTTTTTTGGCATAGTTTCTTTATTTTTTTGCAAAATAATGTGAGTGTTTGAGTAATTTTAATTTACTGTAAGATCTTAAATCTGTGTTTGATATAGGTAATAAAGAAATAATATATCTGTTTGCAAGATTTGAGTTTGTAAAAAAAATCCCAAAAGTAACAATAAACATTTTGACCCAATTTTACTAAATCGATCTGGCTGGAAAGAAGTTGATAAATTACAATGTTGAGTACTACACAACTTATTTAAAAAGTTTTCTTCAGAAAAGTTTGAAAAATTATCTCTTCCCGCATATTTCCAAAGATATTTAAAGAATAATTTGTATGTGTATGAATTTAAATTATAGTGAATTCCTTTAAGTTGTGCTAAAACCCTTAGTTAAATGCTATCATAAGGTGATAAAAAGAATCTTTGAGAGTTTTGCATAATCTAAGCTTTTCTCTTTCAAGCTGATAGCCTACCCAATTTATTCGTCAGGCTTAAGCATTGATTATTAATATTCTTAAGAAAAAAATTGTGAATTAAATAATATTAACAATATGATTAATTAACCAGGCCTATTGTGTAATATGAACAGCTCTCAAGAAATGGACATCATACATTTAATATTTTTGCCTGTCACTTCCTTAAGAGGAGTTAAAATATTGTACAAGATTCATGAACTTGTAAGTCACGTAATGTTAGATTCCAACTCAAATGTCTCAAGTAAGCATTATTCCATTATATTTGAGACCTTTAATCTGAAATTCTTAAATTAAGTTATGACATGTCAAGTCAAAAACAAAATACTTTTCATCACACACATGTTTCAAAGTCAATTATATAAAAATGTTGTAGCTAAAAAATATTCGCTAATGGAAGGTATCATTAGCAAAAAAATCTAAATTAACTAAAAAATATATATTCATATAGTTTAACTTACCTCAGCTCCTGAGCGGATTGTATTATCAGTGCTTAATAATGTATTCAGGAGGAGATGAAATTGCTCTTGATTGGCAGCCATCTTACTAATGTCGTAAAGAACTTTCAGAGACGTGCAATGTTTTTGGCGCGATTTCATATAGTAGGTAATTTTTAAAATAGGAATAAACGTAATGCTACGTGCATGAATATATTAATAAAAGATAGATAGAATTTTCTTTAAGTTTTTTTTATATTTTAAACTATTGAAAACGATAGACAAACACACATAAAAGTTATTTTGGTCTATCAATATTTTTAAACTTATAAAACGAGTTATTCTTAAGCTCTCAATTCTTAGGTTGGTTGGCAGCAGCCCTTCATTCTTCCATTCCTTCTGCTCTCTCCTTCATTTCTTGGTAGTTTTTATAACCAGCGTCTTGCTGCATTCATTTTATGAATCTTAACTTTGGTCAACCCCTAGTATTCTTTCCTTCAATTGTCTCTTCTATAATAGTATGAAGTAAACCTCAATATTGCACTATACGCCTAATAAATGTGTCCCATCTTGTACACATTTTCTGCCAGAGATGTCTTTCTTCTCTGCTCCTCTTAATTCGGCTTCATTTGTAATCCGTTCTGTCCAAATTATCTTTATCATTCGTTTATAACCCTGCATTTCCAGTGCTTCTATACATGGGAGCTGAACTGTATTTACTCGGAATGGTATCCATTCCGACAGTTTTGTAATAAACTGATTTGTAAAAATCCTGAATTGTATCCACCTGAACTATATACACAAAAACTGGAATTGTATCCACCTGAATTATACCCACAAAAACTGGAATTGTATCCACTTGGAATGGTATTCATTCCAACAGTTTTGTAATATACTGCTTTTGTGAAAATACTGAATTATATCTACCTGAATTATATTTAAAAAAACTTGAATTGTATCCACTTGGAATGGTATCCATTCAGAAAATTTTGAAATATACACCTTTAAGAGAAAATCTGAATCATATACACAAATGGCAGATTTGAGGTTTAACAGAAGGAACGTTTACCCTAAAAGCTGTGTCACACTTCTGGTACAAGGCAGCAAGATGGAATCTTCTTGACTTACTACTTGAATACTAAAGTGCAGCCAAATCAGTATGTTAAGTCAATCAAATTATTTAAATAAGTTTAAGTAATTATTTGAAATTCGTAGACTCCTATAGAGCTGCCAATATTACAAAGTGTATTAAAAAGCTTAGCGTTCTAAATTATTTCTGATTTCCAACTAAACACATGGCTGTATATAGTTTATATTTTATTTATCATGTATTGTAGGGTAAGGGAGGTGCTGCAGAGGATATTCGTATGATATATCAAACAGTCCTGCTCAATTATACACTATAGGTCAGGGGAACAGAAGTTACACGTATGGACATTAGGATTACCTTTTCGTAAATATAAACAAAATGTTTGCATTCAACATTGATAACATTTAAATCTATTTTACTGTTATTTATAGATATTGATTATCTTTGTATTAATATTATCACTGTTCACCATAGTTTTTATTTTTTCCTTGCAGTTGCTTCAAAACTTCATTCTTAATCAAATCGATATAGGTTAATTTAAACTAAGTTTGTCATAAGTGCTTTAATTCTCTTTTTCAAATGGGCTGTAAAAGAAGTTTCTTAAACATTAAGTATGGATTCCCTTCAAAGATTTCAGTGCATACTAGAACATTAATTTGCAACCTTATTTAACTTGTAAGATTTTTTTTTTCAGGTCAATATATTTTAGAGCATGTATCGACTTCTATAATTTTAAAGAGACAAACCTTCTATTTTATTTGCCAACAAAATTAGCCACTGTGTTAAAAGATGAATATTGAAAATCTAGCTTTAATTTATTTAAATCTAGTGAGAAATGAGACACTTTTTTTTATGAATTCTGGCAAGAATTTTATTAATATGAATTGGCAACACTGCTTTGCTCACTTCCTATGCTCAGTAAGCTCTAGTGATGGGAAAAATTGAGTAAGAGTAGTCGACTATACCTTTTGTGTATCGTAATCGGTTGTACTCGATTCTTCCAGAAATACTCAAGTAAAAGTAGTTGGGCCCCGTTCTTTTTCTAGTTTCTCCTTTTATTTATCTTCAAATATAATACACAATATTGGTTGGTATGTTTAGCGTGATATTTCAATACAAAATCTTTTTTCCCCATACAGTTCATTTTTCAGTCATACTCTTATCAGCTCACAATAATACATCTATGACTATACCGGGAATGGATCTCAGGACACCTAGCCTGGTTTGCACACGCACTACCAACTGTGGTATTGTTGAATTTATGCTAGGTGATTCATTAAAGTTTCGAGCCCCAACCTGATTACTAACGGTGACAATATAACGAGTGTAATAATCCTTAGACCGATTGACCTCCTTGTTAGGGTAACAGGTTTCTTCATTCGGAAGTAAATAAATGGTAAGGTAGTATATTTATTGTGGCAGCACAATCCATTCTGTTGAACTGTACGAACGAAGAAGTACCGGTATATTATTACATTTAATGTGAATGATAAGAGTTGACATAGCTCTTCAGTGTTCAACGTCACAACTGTCTAAGAGTGACTCGCTCTTTAAGACCGGGTATGGTGCCAATCAAGATAAGCACTCTGCAACTTAAAAACGCCACCATACATGAATTAATATGTTTCACAAATAAACTTGAACTATTATTTTAATATAAAAAACATAATATAGGTATACTCATTTAAAATCAAAATAAGAAATATCTTTACAAAACATTTTCGTGTTTTCCTATACACATTTTAAGAGGTATGAAAGTTATTCAATTTGTTCCAAATCCCATGTAAGATTTTGCAGCCGATGTTCACAATTATTACAACCACCATAAAATTACTGTATTTCCCACATTAGTGAAAATATACTTATGGCGTGATATTTATATGTAGACTTTTGAAGCTGAGAGACAATGTTAATTTTCATAATTTGGGTGAAAAAAAGTTGATTAAGAATTAGTATTTTAGTATATATTGCTTTTACTAGATGCCTCAGTGAATTTTGTATAGTAAATAATGGCTGCTTATTTTGTATAAATAATTGTGTTCATTTTTGAGTCTCGTAATTGCAACTCCATTGGTTAGAAAAAGGATGGCGTTAACAGGGAAACCAATGGGTGAGAAAGACGTAAGTATCTATAAGCGCATCTACTGCAATTTAAGAGGGAAACGACCTATTGGTATTTATAATATTTGGTCCATAACTTTATAAAGGTATTTTACATATTTATGATATTTAGATATTTTAGTTACCATTCATCAGACGAAATATAATATAGCCTGACATATATTAAAAATTCGCATAAAATAGTAACGTATATCACAATGTCTTATCAAGTGATAAGAGAAAAATAAATACTCGAAGGTTTATCTCTTTCTCACGCATTGTAAAACAGACGAGAGCTCGAAACTTTCAGACACATACATCGAAATCAAATTGATCATTGACTCTTTTGATCTGTATTAGGCTAGGCTTATTGAACCTAGTATTTTTCATTCTTAGCTTAAATTAAATACTTTGTCCATGGCTTACTGTCTAGAATTAACATCTACAACGATGATCAAGCCACATTTTAAAATCTTCTAGCCATAAAATATAGTGATAAATGATAACATCCATCACTAATATTTTGTTGAGTATGAAGAAGAAAATTCCCAATTCACTTGTATAATTCGAACATTAACTGGTGGGTGAAATGCAAGTTTAGTTCAGTGGTTTCCAACCTTTTGCCGGGTTTGACATTAATTTTTGTCTTTGAGACCACCGCAACCCCTTGATGGCCCACAAGTATTAATATACTGTTTTTAAAATTTTTGATTGTCTAATATTCTTACTAATCAGGGCTATCCAAATTTTAGCCCCACATCTTATTACCTGTTTGGGTAAAAAACACGTGCACTAATTTCGCTAATGTGTTAGGGGTGAAAAAAGGTTGCATTAAGATTAAGTGTACCCAAAGCTGCGAGAAGGGAGAGTGAAAAATTATTTAGGGAAAATCAATCCCAGAACCGTCAGTTAGAATATGAATCCTGACCTCATCAGTTAAACCAAACTAGCATGCCTTTAAGCCCACGTGTTTTATTTAAATCCTAAAACTATATTATCCTATATTATTTATATGAAAGTGACTAAGATGTTTAAAAAGTTAATTAACAAGCCCAGTGGGTATTTTGACAGCTATGAAAGTTGCGCCTCTCGCCTAAACACGAGACTACTATAGATAACTAAGTCAGCAAGCAACTTCCTGAGCTAGGTAACAAAAATAAACCTAATTAGTAACTAAACTGTTTTAACTGTATTTGAATTTTGCACCTTCCTATAGTAATAATCAATTTAAAAATAAAACATAACACTATAATCTCAACAAGCAATGTGATTCCACCCAATAAATGAAATGGTTGTATTAGAATCTCTATCACTGAAAGGCTGACCTGTCGGTCTTACCGAATGTCAAGTGGAGTTTGTGCCCTTCTGATACAGGTTGCGAAAGATGGGAAGGGGAGTCATGGAGGGGGTAAGAACTGTCAGACGAGGCCACATATTTCATGCTTGTGTGCTTTAAGTTAAGATGCAACCCGCTTCATAAAATCGCTTCGAATTCGCCAAGTAGGTAATGTCGTTAAGTAAACTATACTTAATTTTAAGTTTGGATATCTAATTCAAAAAACCTCTCTGGAAAACCATATTAAAACCTAAGATATCAAGTTTCAGCCTGATCGATGAAATGGTTTAGGCTCCATGCAGAGATACAAACAGGCGGCATCGCAAAAATAACTTTTTTGGTTTCAGGGGGTTGTGAAACGTCGATATTCATCAAAATTTCAATATTTTTTTATGATAACAATACTTTCTATACTCAAGGGGTGCGAAAAAGTAAAAATTATATCAAAAGTTTTTTTAACATAGTTATATAGGTTTTGACTGAAATGTCTACTACTTTTTCAATTCTTCACGTCTCAATATCCCTATGAACTAACTTCGTGTTCACACTTTAGGGATTGTATGAAAAAGGTAGAATTAGAGAAAGTGTATCTACATTTGCGTGGAGATAAAGTGAAAAATCATTCAGGCAAAATTATCTTGAAACATCCGATGAGTTTAGAACCCCGATATTAGTAGTGGTAAATCAGGTTGTGGTTAGGACGATAAAACTCCATATATGTGAGTGTGACCAAGTTAGCTTAGCTGGAACAGACAGTTGTTGATATATAAAAGTAAATGTTTTTAAAAAGGTTTATAATGGATTATTTACAATCTTATTATCAATAGCATAAACAAAACCACAAACCTATATTTACTATTATTATTTAGGGGTGTGAGAGGTGGACATTTTTGATTCAGTTCGAGATAGAAAGCAATACTATTTTGGGTGAGATTGGGAACAGGTAGTTTTAAATCCTTAATTTCGGGATGGTTTCAAGAATATATATTTTCTTTCTTCTTCTGTTGTGGATGTTAAGATTCGGATGGACACCTACTATTTAAGAACGATAAAGTCGTATAGGCTTTTTCTAGAAAACTATAAATAATAACCACATTCGGTTTTTGTATTCTATTTAATTCGTAAATTTAATATGAACTGTATTAATAAAAAAGTTACTAATTAATATTTACTTTGTTACAATAATATGTAATTTTGATTAATTTAAAATTAAATCAAACATTAAATACAAGAATATAGTTTTGAAGTTATCATGTTGATTGATCAATTACAATGAATATTTATAATATAGTGATTTAAACAAAATTTGTTATATTCAAATTAAATCGTGTTTAAACTTTTGAAAAAGTTCAGCCGTTTCCTGCCAGATGGGTCTGTTATCCGAACCACCTCTCCCTCTCCTCCCCAACCCCTTCTTGCATTATCTATCTTTCCATATTTTTTTGTAAGCCTAGCTACTCCCGCTTCCCTCACCCCATTTATATCATGTTCAGGTAAAACCCTTGACTTCACACTACTGTAGTTGTCTTTCACTTTATTACTATAACCTCCAAGCCTGAGTTATTGAAAAATTTCCTGTGGTGTATTATTGAACGTTGAATGTGTGTGTGTATATATATTATAGAAGTCACCAAGCAATGTAAAAAAAATCTATGCCAAACAACAAATTTTGGACTTATGCGTTTATTATTTTAGAAATCCAGGTATAGGAGGTTTTTCCGCCTACCAGAATACTACTACATAGAATTATTCTAGTAGGGAAAAAGACCTTCCAGACTTGACAACCTTGACAACTCAAGAGTGTTTTTTCATATCTCTCCTCCTTTCATATGCGACAGGTGACCTTGAAGCGTGGGTTTTAATGCAATTCTCCCCCTCCCACCTAATTTTGTTATTAGGGAAAAAAGCAACTTGAAGGAAGGATTTTCTCGTTTCTCACTAAACCGGCGACCTCGAAGAGCGGGTTAAACCAGCCCCCTTCTCCCCTTTACCAACAGTGATAATAGAAGAAGTAAGAGCATTGTTTCCCTGGCGAATCTCTCTTTAGTTTGTCGATCCCGCAAAGTACAATCATATTTTCCTTGATATTCGCAAGTTGTGGTTGTGGACCACTGAATCGTTACCTTGCTTCATGCCTTTTGCATGAGTTGATTAATTTTTTTTTCATTTAGTACCGCACCTTACTACCCGTCCGGATTATATTCCTAAGTACTGGTTTAGAAATTGGGAAGGTTGAATTTAGAGGAAGTGAGCCCGCATTAGCATAATATAGAAGTTAATAAGCATGTTTGAGCTTCAGACGGTGGAATTAAAAGGAAATTTAAAATTTCACTGACTAGATGCGCAGTGCAAATAGTTTACGCTTTCAACGGTATACTCACATCCAGGATTTGATATTAATTAAATGAATAAACGTTTTTAAACTATTTTAATATATTGCTAGTTAAAATTAAAATGGAGATAAGTCTTTGCACCTCCCTTCTATTCTTTCAAAAAGCTTGGTTGCTGACAGTCAGAGGAGAGGGAGGTTTGTAAGTATTTCAATTATCTTTACCTGAAAGGCTACCAACATACCAGCTGGGGTGGGACACATTGTTCAGTGCAAGTTGTTAATGTAGTGATATGATGAATTGTGAATTTATTTTAAATGGTATAAAAAATTGGAGAAATCATCCTGATTATAAAAATAATTTTTTTAAATTAAAAAACTACAAGACGTTCAAAAGAAAGGAAATCTACTTTACTTTATTTAAGATATTTCTATAGAAAAGTAAAATATTTTATTCGTTAGTATGCTAAGCATAAGTTTATATACAACATTAATATCAGGGAGTAAATATGTCGGAAGATGGTAAGAGAAAGTGGTTTGGCTAAAGAGAGCGAAACATAAACTGATCAAGCAGCAAGTTCATTCACACCGGTGATCACGAGGACCAAAATTGCGAGTATGTTTACTGATGATTAGGGGATGGGGTTTGGCTTATCCAAAACTGTTTCCCCCTCTCCCTTCTCACAAATGCTGCATACACTTTATATGGATTCTACGTTTTTCATCCTTTTCCCATTAGTGTAACGAGTGGTAACATGCATATAAAAGAATAAAAAACAATAATTATCAGGAAAGCATGGAATTGTCCGGGAATTTAATTAAAATGAGCAAAAAACAGGGAATTTAAATACTTGACCTAAGAAACCTTTTTAAAGCCTTTAACGTTTATTTTTAAAATTGGTAATCAATTTGTTAATCACTGTAATAAACGTTAAAATAATAATTTACTGAAGAACACCAGAAAAAAATTATGACAGAAAAAGTATGGTTTGGAAAACCTGTAAAAGTCATGAACTTTACAAGTAGGCTTATGATGTTTAGATACACTGTGTAAATATGCGTCCAATTTTAATGAGAGTCGGACAGCGGGAGGGAACCCAACAACAACACAGAAGTGCTACAAGTCGGGGAAGGATCCCAAGAAAGCGTTGAATCTACAGATCAAGCTTGTCGAGAGACCCGCAGCAAAGGTAGGAACTCCGGTCACCCCGAAACCCCCACCAGAACTACCTAGTGAAGTAGACTCGCTAATCACAGAAGACACTGACTCTACGGCATCAACACAAGGAACGCCCGCCAAAACCAATAGCGAGGCAAGGGATGGACTCCAAGTTCTTCAGAAGACGATGGACACCATGCAGGTCAGGTTCCAGCAGATCCAAGACCGGTTTGGATCAACCGATCCAACTGCAACGACGAGTGGTACTGGGGGTCCATTTCCTTCTACGGGGCAACCCCTTCCGACGTGGGATGTGACATCCAGGGGAAACGCGTGGCCCTCCCTGGAACCTATGAACACGCTGAAACTTGTCTCCACAGAAGAGTAAGCACTTCGGCTGGGACTAGCAGCAAAAGCAAAGTACATGGAATTACCACCAGGAAGAGACGCCACGAGTTAAAATTCCTCCTGGGGATCATCGCAGACTTCGAACAACTCCCAGCCACGACACGACAGAAGGTTCTACACAGGCTGAACATGCTATTCATAGCAGTCACAAAATCCTGGACTGAGGCAATCAACGCGGCGGGGGACGCGGCATCAGTAGCCATCTATCCACCGGATTACCAACCGGTGGCACAACTCCAGGTGATCTACCGGGACCGTCCACCAGCACGAGCCCTGAGAGGAAGGGGCACAGGCAAGCAGAGGAAGTAAGAAGATGGCGCCAACGAGTACACCTGGAGCTTCGCACTCCATGGGTATTCGATAGGAGGCCATCGAGTGAAGAACGAAAAGCTATTAAAAAATTGTATACCTTGTATAATTAATATTTGTAACCTTAACATCTGTAACATGTATTTTCCTCAATAAATTGGGCCCTTAAAGAAGCCCGGGATCTCCCTCTCGCTCTTCGGTGAGTCCTAAAGGACCTTACCTCTGCCTTTGTACCCGCGCCTTCGTGGGTATAAAAGTGAGGGGAGATAATCCTCAGGACTCCTCCTTTTCAAACTCCTCTCCCTGAATCTGCCCTTCTACCTAGTTAAGGTTGTTCAATCTTATCTTTCCCACCGCACCTTCTCCAC
>CABEEJ010002973.1:0-26349 GCA_901482245.1 Timema douglasi
CCCTATCTTGAGCTAGTTCTATCCAGTCCACCTCATTACTACTTATTTGTTTTAGGCCCATTTTAATATTACCCTCCCATTTAATCTACGTCTAGGTCTTCCCAATTGTCTCTTCCCATTGGGTTTGCTAGTCTGAACAAAGAGGCTATAAATTCTCCCATTCATTATGCATGTCCTACCCACTATTATTTACAAGACTTGATCATCCTAACAATGTCTTGTGATAAGTACAGGGTATTTAACTCAACGTTATGTAACATCCTCCAATCCCCAGTATCTGCATCCTTTTGGACCAAATATCTTTCTAAGCACCTAGTTTTAGAACACCCTAAATTTCTTTTCATCATTTAAGGTAAGAGACCACGTTTTGAACCCATATTGTACCGGTAAAATTATGCCTTTGTATATTCTAAGTTTTACATTTCTGGACAGTAGGTGTGATGTCAACAGCTTACTGACTGAGTAATAACAAGCATTTCCCCAACTATTCTTTTCCTAATTTCCAATATAATATTGTTAACGCTAGTTAAAATTGTTCCTAAGGATTTGAATTCATTAACCCTGTCTAATGATATGTTTGCTGTAATATCTAAATTATCAACCTCAATTTGTGTGCCCTGTGTTACCATATACTTAATCTTTTCAACATTCACTTCTAAACGTATTTCCTTACTAGCAAGCATTTATATTTGATGTAGTTGTTGATAATAAGATTCTTTTTTAAGCTATTCATTATTTTATCTTGTCTCCATATTACTTAAGACAATAAAATAAAAGCTTTGTGCTCCAATCTTCTCTACAATATTTTAACTGCGCGTGTGCTAATATTCTATGATACTGGCACTTTTAGGCTCCAATGTCTGATAATTGGAACCAAAGAGTAGCCAGACTCGCATATCTTACTTAGAACTTGATCAGTATTAATTGTGTCAAGGGTAGCAAACTACGGTGATAGAAAATAAATAATCTTTCAGTTGAATCATGTAAAATCACTAAGAAAATTTGAATAGCATAGATTTTGTAGGAAATAAGTTGATCAGGGGCATTGCAAATGGCCATATTGTAGCATATGACATTATGTAGTCAGATCGCTATGAGAAAGATAAACCAACATTGAGCCATCAAAATCAAAGTTTGAATTGATGTTAAAAGACTAGCAAATGCATTATACCATTGAATGTATTGAATTAAACTTGGGATGATTAAATTTTATTTTTAAATTTCCATTTTCTACTGTCTATTTTTTTGTTTATTTAATTAGAATACCATTGAAGATTCTTGACTTGAAATAATGGTTGATGATATTGTGAAGAACTTTTTTTTAGTGATATTAATTTAATAATTATATTCGATCATTTGTTTAAAAGAAGTTTTACAACACGTGTCAATAAGAGTGGAGATGTTCAAAAGTGAATTTATTAAACAGAGTTTATTATTTATTTAAAGTATAAATTACATCTTTTTTTCACTTATTACAACAAGGCATGCTGCTATGGCACTTGGAGCTGGAAAGATGTCATTGTTTCCTGCACAAGCATTTCTTTGAAGTAAAACATTTTTTTTATGCATGAATAGCATACAAACCCTTGTCCTGTTTCGATAGCTGCTTTCCTTGCTGCAGTCCTCAGAGAACTTTCATGATCAGGCACCTGATCGCTTATCAAGAACACTTGAGGGGAACTGTTGAATTCAAATCTGAATTAAATATGATTTGCTTACGGTCAATTAGAATTGATGTTTAAAATTTAATTCAAACTTGAACATTTAATGAGCCTACCTGATATAGAATTTATCTAGCACTTGATCCTTGGTCCTGATCTTGTACAGACCCTCTTTAGTTTTACCAAACACAACTCCTATGATGTTTCGAAGTTCTACCTTGGATCTGTTCACATCTGATATAGGTATGACGACATTACGTCCAATGTTAACGGGAGGATGTGTTCCATCGGAAATCAATTTCATTTTCTAAGCCTGTTTCAACAAATTTTAACAAGCTTCATTTATAGATGAACAAATCTTTTGAAGGATTATAGGCCAGTATTTCCTCTTCCTTGTCGTCGTCATTGGTCTAATTTTCCTCTGCCTTTGCATTCATCTGCTCAATGTCTTCTCGAAGTTCATCCTCATCCTGGAGGCTTTTTATAACTTTGGATGGCAGCATAGATATAGTGAGTCCAACTGTGGGCTCAATACCTTACCTAGTGTTGTATGGCGATTGTTTAGTCCCCAAATGAAATGTTTTCATAATCTGCACAAAGCGAAGATGTTGGATCAATTTATGGAGTGAAGGCAGAATGTTTTTGATCACTTTGGTGGCTCCTTTTACTGAGCCCTGGCTTTGTCTTGGTTTACCATGTACCATCTTTGACTCTGGCCATAGTATAGTTAGCTCAGATATAACTGAGTTGGCAAATTCTCTACCATTATCTGAATGTAAAATGCACAACGCACCAAATGTCAGAAATATATCAATCAACTGATGGCAAACTTCTTTGGCCTGCTTTCTTTTAAATGGTTGCAGTAATACAAACTTGGTCAAATGGTTTTGATAGACCGTAATGAATTGAACCCATTACCAGCCTGTCAATAAGGTCCACCTAGCAGCGGCTGTTCAGTTCCGGATGATGAATAGGCTTGCTAGCCAAGCCTTTCTTTTCTTCAGTTGGCAGGCTTCTCACATTGATAAGAAAATATTTATCATCTCTGTAGTTACATTAGGGTATTTTATTGAATTTTAAATTTTCAGTTTATCTCAACTGCAATGTCCTACAGTTACATGAGTTTCTTCATAGCATAGTATATTTCTTCTACTTGTAAATAGTACTTAGTTGTTTCAACCCCTGAGAGCAACTTCTTCACTTCAGCAATTTCAATCATATCAATTCTTTTCAACTGACAGTATTGCAAAGGTGTCTTCTTAACAGCAGATTTTGCTTCTTCAACCTTCGCTAAAAGATGAGTGTAGTCTTCTCTTGTCATTACATCATTATGACTCTCCTTATTTGTCTCTGAATTAAGTAATTGCTCCATGAAATACACTTTCCACCCTCTTCCCAAATCCTCCTCACATTGATTTTCAGCACTCATGATATAGAAACAATGAAAAATAAACAATTCACGTAGTTAACACTGTCAAAAATAAAGATTACCGAGCAACCAAATATAATAAACTAAGATAAGTAGAGCTTGCACAGCTCAGGGAACACATCACACCGTTACAGTACAAGTTTGAACCTCCAAAAACACTTTTAGCTTTTGGATTTCAGTGAGAACTAGTTATGCCCAGTTAAAACCGTAAACCCATTAATTTGACATATTTTTTACGTTTGAACTAGATTTCACTGACAGTAAACAGTTAAATTTAGAGTTAGCTAGTAAAACTAGTCTTGACAAAACAGCTTTGCTGGAACTAGTTATACCTAGTGAAATCGAGTTTAACTGATTTTGCGTTCTAACTGTAACAAATATTATTGGAAAGAGGTCAGTACATACAGATTTTTGTAAGAACGAATATCAGAACGACCCTTTTTCCTGTTAATCCTACTACACAAATTTTCCAATTCTTAACTTCTCAACATTCATGCCCATACCTTGCTTTCCCATCTCACTAGCAACCAGCTCGAATCTCTGGCTCCTACAAGTGTTCAACTTTCAACAAATGTCATATCAGTACCTTGTTTTCCCAACATCCAATCAAGCAGATTAGTTCTTTGATTTAACACACTTGTGGTCATTCGATCTAAGGCGTGTTTTGAAAAATAATGTATTGCCAGCGCCAGAAAGGTCAAGGTTTGAATCTCAGCTGATTGCATTTGGAGTTCTTTTCCATCGTTTATTTATACTAATGACGGTGATTCTTTAAACTACATTCCTTATCCCTACCCTAATTATGACATTAATATCCTTGAAACCCACTTCAGTGGCCAAATGATCTAAGGGCTTCTTCACATTGGGACAAGAGTGTTGGACACTTGTGTCCAGTCTAAAAATACATTAGTTTGAACAACACACTAGACAGCCCCAGTCTGAAAAGCTCCATTCAAGCTAATGTATTTTAAAACCAGAAACAAGTATCTAGCCCTTGTTTCATTATTCTTGTGTTAGACTGGCCTGCTGATGATGTAGAGATCAGGGTTTGAGTCCCAGTTGGGTGTAATGAGAGACACAATTCAAATTTCATAGACCTCACTCAATCTCTTGGCAAGAAGTGGAATCACAGGAGGTTTTAAGTGAACAGGGCAGTTTTTAATCAGGCCATCAAACCACCCACTTAGCATACAAAACCGTTTTCAATGTCTATTCTGGTGGATTGGAGAAAAAAGATTATAACGTGCTTACCTAAAACAAGGCAATAAAAATAAACGCATAAGTCTTCAACAATAAATTCTTTAATTCCAAAAATCCAACAGTAAATACTTTTTTTACACTATATTATGAAGGTATTTTTTATAAAGTTAAAAGTTACATAGTTTCACTTTGGAAAGAAAAATTTAAGTCACAACCAGTCCTTTATCCAGTCCGAATTTAATAAATATTCTTAATTATATCTAATAGGCTTTTTTTTTCAGTAACATTTATAGTACAGTAGAGCTGTCTAGTTTTATAGTGTTGCTTGTTAAATGATTGGCTAGACATTGTGATTTTAACAACTACTGTTTATAAAAATATATGAGTACAATTTATTAGAAATTAAATTAAAGTACTTTTGTATAAATAAATACATATATAATTTTAATTAATTTGACAGCTGTAGAAAAGCCTTAACTTATGTCTAGTTATAGTAAATAATACTTGCAGTCTATTAAAAGGCATATTAATTCCCCACATTTATAATTACTTGTTAATATAATACTATTCACAAAAAAAATAATGAAGAGTTCATTACCAAAAACCAGTCCAGTCTATTTTTTTAAATTCACATGAGAGCCAAACAATTGTAGCAACCAAACTTCTGTGAATTTTTAATTTCTACATGTTTTACATCACTCTGAAGATAAAGTGTGTCTGTTTTGAACAAATAATTATTAAATTGAAATTATAAATTCAAAGAATTTTGGTTGCTAGTTTTTTTTTGCTCTCATGTAAATTTTTAAAAATGGACACAAATGGTTTTGGGAATGAGCTTTTCAAATGTATCTATTACTTTTTCCATATTTTCCCTCAAGAAATGCTTGTAGCTTGGTAATCAATAAATAAATATTAGTGGCCCACAGTTTTGAAACCAATATTACTAAGCATTTCCTTTGACACATTGAAAATACACTTTGTTAATTAACACTTATTTCAGTTAGTAAGAATACACTAGACTATAATAATTTAAGTAGTTCCTATATAGTAGACACCATTCTGGGTGGGAAAGGAAATGCAAGAGAATGCCTAGGTATAAGGAATTACTCAAAATACTTTATACATATTATTTGTTAATGAAAAGGTTTGTAATGTAATAAAGAAGTTGGTTTTATTTCAAATGGAAGGTTCATGAGGTGTGCACTGTCTGTGTGAGTAATAAACTTTCTTATTGATATCAAATGTTTTTTTTTCACTGGACTACAATAAAGCTATTCTTAATTTGCACCAAAAATAAAATTTCTATGCCTAAGTTAAAATTTGTCCTTTAACATGCTAGAGCAGGCATGTCCAACCGTTTCCCAGTTGAGGGCCACATAAGTTCTTGGGGAATTGGCCGGGGGCCATTAATTATACCTAATGCCTAAATATAAATATGAATGAATAGTTATTTACATTTAACAAATACATTCAAATATATATTACACAAGTAAAATTTAACTTACAGCTCCGGAAACTTAATGGAAATTAGAGAGCATTTACGTCAGCTCGAGCCTAAATGATTGTTTATTTATGCAATTTGAATTATTTAAATTTGAGCTAGTGGGAGGCACAAAACTAACTTGGGACGCAAGTGGACTGCAGGTTGGACCTGCCAGGTATAGAGCATTCCTAATTATGCTATGTTTGGCCATGGGCAGTATTTAATTTGTCATTTGGTTGCAAATAAACATACATAATTTAATCATAATATTGAGCAATAAACATTCCACTTTTCATTTAAGGGTGTACAACTATTAAAATATATGCATGATCATAAGATTAATTGGAAAAATAATTAGCTGGAAATTTGGATTGTCATGTATTATTTAAAAAAAATACTCTTCATAAATAATATTTAATTAGTCAAAAAATATACACATCTAATGTTCAAAATGAAATAGTATTTAAATTTCCACAATTATTAACATTAAAATATAGTTAAAATATAAACACATTTTTTGGAATTGAGCCACACTCCTCCTCCTCAACTTTTTCAATCCTGTGGCTGGGTTAGCTTAGTAAAATTACTTCATCTTCCTCATCTAATTTATTCCATTCTTCTCCTCTCACTTCAACACTTCCTGTCCATCTGCTCCTCCCATCTATTTCTCTCCCCCCCCCCCTTGTGGTGTTTTTCCTACATATTTCATTGACAACATTTTATTTGGCGTCCTCTTTTTTTTCCATCCTCATGACATGTCCATACCATCTCACATATTTCTGTTCCCCCACTCATTTCCGAATAACTTAATTCCTAATCTTGTTTCTCCTCATGACAGCTAACATGCTCCTCACAAACTTCATTCCCATTGCCTCCACTTTCCTTGTCTCTCTTACATTCAATGTCCATGTTTCTGCTGCATATGGAACTATAGATACAGAGTACATCCTATACAGCAATTCCTTACACTTCAAAGGCACTTAGTTTTCTCCATAGCAGGTCTCTTAGAGACCTATATAACAACTTCCCCTGCTGTGCTCTTCATATTAGATCCTCTCAGCTCTACTCCATCCAACCTTATAGCTTTACTAGGACTTATCCTCTTCCTTGTCATTACCAACACTTCACACTTTGTCGTGTTAAATTTCATTCCACACGCTTTCCCTTCCTCATTCCATTCTTGTGGTTGCTACTGTACTTCCTCTTCCTTCTTCCCCCATATAATCAATTCATCAGCAAACATCATGACTTTCATTTTCTCCTCCCCGAGTTTCCTGCAACTTTGTTCATGACCATTTCCATTACAAGTAGTAATGGTGAAAGAGAACTTCTCTACTTCCCTCCATTTTTTATTTGGAACCACTCTGTCCTTCAATTCTTTGTCTTAACACAACTCCTGTTATCCTCCTACATGCTTTTCACTCTCATTGAAACTCCTCTTTCCACTTTGGCAGCCTCCATCTCTTTCCAAACTTTATTTTTATCAACGCTAACATATGCCTTTACCATATCCATAAATACCATTACAGAGTCTTTCCCATATTATTACCTTCTTTCCATCAGCTGTCGTATGGCAAATATTAATTATATTGTAGACCTACATTCCCTAAATCCATGCTGTTCCTCTCTTCACCTTCCTTTCATTTTATTTATTATTCTCCTTTCTAGAGTCTTCACATATATTTTGTACAATGCCATACAGCTTTATCCCCCTATGATTTGTACACCTCTTCCCATCTTTCTTAAAAATACCTAGGTATTATAACTCCCTTTTTCCAGTCTTCCGGTACATTGTTCTCCTTCCAAACCATTCTCAGCACCCTGTATAACTGTTGTATACCTATTTCACCTGCTTCTCTTATCATTTAAAAAATCAGTTTGTCTACACCCAATGCTTTTCCTTGTTTAATCCTCTTTAATGCATCCTTCACTTCTTTCCATGTTGGACCTCTTTCCTCCTCATCTGCTCCTCTGTTTGAGTCTCATTCCTTTCCTCTTCAGGGGTGAACATTTTCTCAAAATCTCTCATCTCATCTTCCTCTCTTGTTTTAAAAATTCTTCCTTCGTCACCTATCATTCTAACTTTTTGTCTTTTTTCTCTCTTTCTGTTTCTTACTTGGCTATATAACACCGTCTTACGTTCTTCCATATCCCATTCCTGTTCATTTTTGCATCCAAACCTTCCTGGCTTCCTGTACAACTAGCTTCGCTCTTTTCTTCTTCTGTTTCCTCAACCTATTCTTAAAACACCTTCCGAATGTTTTATTCTTATCCTCTATTGCTTCCTTCACCCTGTCATTTCACCAGGGTGTCTCCGTCCACTTCCATTTCCTCTTATTACTTGTCCTCCCACATACCTCCTCTGCTGCTCCCACCAGACTGTTCTTAAACCTTTCCCATTCAACCTCTACACTTTGTATTTCATCCTTGGGTATTAAGCTTTTAGCCTTTCTTAGGTACAGCTCGCCTTCCCCTTCAATTTTTTTGTACTGTATTCTCCTTTCTTGTCTTACTAACTTTCTCCTATATTCCCATCCCTTTTATGTCTGCCACCAACAACATGTGGTCACTATCTAAGGACACACTTAGTATTACCTTGATGTTTATGGTCTGCCTTTTCATTTCTTCATCCATGATAAAGTAGTCTATCACCGAAATTTGCTACACATCCCAAATGTAACTAGTAATCTTATGACTTTCTATTCTCTCTTTCTTATACCAGTTGTTTGCCACTTTCATTTTATTTCTTGCACATAACTCCAACAGCCTTCTACCCTCATCGTTTCTCTCTCCCCATCCTTCATTCCCTTACACCTCCTCAAACCCTCCTCTCTCTCTTTTCCAACTTTTGCATTCAGATCACCCATTACTATCTGACACTCGTTTCCCATATGCCTTTATAGGTCTTCCTCAAACTTGTATTTTTCTTCTGCAGGACACCCCAATTGTGGGGCATAGACTAGCCGCACCGAGGTAATAATAACTTTAGACATTTCTGTTGTAGCTACAAGAGCCATCATCTGGGATACAAGATTTAGCAAATAGTGTGGAGAAACTCAGGCTATTTGAGTGTTTATGGTTTTTTAAGACAATTACCTCAGGGTCATGATTTATTAGCAAAATATATAGCTAATTTAATTAAAAATAGGAAAATATTGGATATAATTTTAGACATATACAACCTGTAAATTTAAGAACCAAGTGAGCATTTTAAAGGATTAAATCAAAGAGAAGTTTTAGACATATACAACATGTAACCTAACATAATAGAAGTGACATAGTATAAAAAAAACTTCAAACAGTCAAAGATTTGCTTAGAGGAAATTTCTTAACGTTAAAATTCAGTTTTCGGCAAATAACAAGGTAAGCTACATGATAACATTTTCAATAATCTCTCAGACATTCTACATACAATTGCTTCAATCATCCTACTTTTGGAGCTGTTGGTGTAGCATTTGAGATGTTTGCATCGATAGTAAACTTTTTTTTAATAAGTTTATTAAGCAGCGATTTTTAAGAATATAATTAATAGAGTTATTTAAAACTTTGCCATTAATATTTTGAATAGTTGAACTTGAAATAATATTTGTGCAATTTTATATTATGCTTTTAACTTGTGCTAACAGTATATGCCTATATAAATGTTATTTTACATGTTTTATTGTTGTATACAAATTTATATTTGTCCAAAAATATACTAATACGTATTTGATTTGGAAGACATCCAGTAAAACATGGGATTATTAAAGGATGACAAACTGTGACCAGAAAAAATATGTTATAGCTTAGGATAAAAAATTAAATGAGCAGCAGCAATAATAATAATAATAATAATAATAATAATAATAATAAAAACCTTCAAAACAATCTTTTGGCTTTTGGAGTTCAGAAAAGAAAACATATGCCGAGACTATAATGATTGTATTAATTTGCCTTAAATGCCATGTCCACAAAGTTATTTATAGCACCAACTTAACTAGTAATATACATAGTTTATCTATAACAAAAAAAAGTTGCATTCATAATTTTCGAGAAACCACTACAATTATGTGGAATAGATTAATACTGCATAGTAAATTAGAGTATAATCACACCTAACATATTCCTCCTCAAAATGACTAAAATAATGTAAATCTATGACTGCACTTAGTTTTATTCCAAATTCAATAGTTAACAGATTTTCAAGTGAGACTTTATTAGTTTTTAAAATAATTAATTGGTAAAAAACAAATTGGCTTTTGTTTAAAAATATTTAAAATACATTATTAAACAAACATACAATACATTTAATTAGTTTGCACACCCTTATTCGTATTTCAAGCCTTTCTCTGTGTTTGTGTATTTAAAACTTTACTTCTCTTTTCTTAAAAATACAACACTTAGAAAAAACATGACTATAGTTTTAAAAGCAATAAAATGGGAGGGTTGTATTGAATACTCAACAGGTTTTGATATAGCAGGAATTAGGCATATTTGTTTGGTCAAGCCAACATTATAAGAATCAAAATGATCTTTGGCATCAGTATTGTGTGAGAAGTTAAAAATTAGTACACATAAATAAAAAATATGAATAAGTTATATTATATATTAATAAATAAATAAAAATTTGTTTTAACTCTTAAAATAATAATAATTTTGACACACCAAATAATGTTACTATTGTTAAATAAATTACAGTTAAATCTCTTAATATCGGACACCTTCGGGGATAAAAAAAAGGTATGTTATCTGGAAAAATGTATATTTTTTTAATCATAGTGTTTGTACCTATATACTGTGGATATTAACAAGACCTTGAAGTACCATAGTCATTACTACATAGACTATTTTAGAAACTGTCCCTAGAGGAGGAAGGCAGGACCTTGAAGTACCATAGTCATTACTACATAAGCTAATTTAGAAACTGTCCCTAGAGAAGGAAGGCAAGAATGCTCAAACTTTGCGAGAGAAAATTGCAGTCCTGACATTCCTACAGCAAAATATTGTATATGGACTTGTGTTTTCAATTTTTATCCACTATTCAGAAATTTTAATGCATTAATATTTGTCACTAACAGTGTTTGTGCACAATATTGGGAAGTTGTTTGAACATAAAAGTTAATGTTATTTTGCCGGGTAAATATAAACTGTCTGTTATAAAGAAGAATCCGCTAATAAGAGGTGTCTGTTAAGGGAGATTTCACTGTATTTTTTAATATCTATACTACTAATGCCTTACAATAACAAAGTATGCATGCTGATTCATATTTCAATACATTGTCTTGAATATGATCACTGGGATTATAATTACAGCCCGTATCATTAATGTCTGAAAAAGAGAAAAAAAAAAGTAAATGAATAATCAAGATTTTGATGAACCATACACAAACAGATCGACACGACAAATTTTACATATTAATATTGGTATAAAAGTGTGTTACGTCTCCTACCACATCTTCACAGATAGGCTCTCCACCCATAGATACTGTACCTCAACACACTATGGGAAACACTTTACCCAGATGAATTTGTCTTTTAATTCTGAAGACTGAAAAGAAGATCTCACAGCTTTATGATATTAGATAAAAATAACTATTCATCTATGTATGTATATATCCTACATAACTTGTAAATACTCATGTATACTTTAAGCAAAGCAAACTGTATATTAATTGTATGTAAATTTTGTATTTTATGTAAAACATTTTACTCAGAAAGAATGAAAGAAGTAAATTCATTATCAAACAAGTAAATCTCAATTTAAAGCCATCTCTCTACAGAGAAGCACCATTCTCGGCTGCTCCCCTATATCATGGACACCTGAGCCCCAACTTCCTCTCGTCTACTTACCAGAAAACATGGGAAACTCACATTTGAGATTTCACGGGAATCTTTCATGAGTATTCTCTAATTCAAAAGGAACACCTATAAGATTATCTTCCTCCTAATCTACTATGATTCCACCACCTAGAAGTTAGCCAGGTGTAGCAAGAGTAAAAAATTGTTGGAAAAATGTAATGACAAAATTATTAAAGAATGTTTCTATTTGGTACTTGGAGAAAACCATCACACCTTATCTCCTTCATTAAACAGAGTTGTTGAATGAAAAGGGTAACCAAATACAGTGTTGGGGATAAGGAGGGTTGAATTTCAGGGGAGGGAGAGCAAGAAACCATTTAGGAAAAACCAACCTCAGTACACTCGAACAATATTTGAAGACCAATCTCCCAGTCATTGGTAGGCTAGTCCATTGAGCAAGTGATGCCTTAGACCAGTGGTTCTCAAACTGGGGTACATGAGCAGCTCTTAAGGAAAAATTGGCAGCATTACAAGAGAACCAAAAATGTTGGGGAATTTTCTCCTTTAATTGATTACTTGATATTTGTTATTGGGAGAAAATTTATCGTGGGAGGTACAATCTAAAATTGTTTAAGAACCACTGGCTTAGACAATTTGGCCACTGAAGGAGGTCTACTTATGATATAGAAATATGTTGAAATAAATATTTTAAAAAAACTTGAATTTATGTTAATGGATATACACAAGGGTTGAAAACATATGAATCAAAGTTCAAAAACAAGTTTAAATTGAGACAAAATGTACATACCAATATTTTGACTCAGACTTTTTGACATACGGGTTTTGAAGAAGGCGGGGGGTTGTTTCCATTACACGAAGTAGGAGATTGTCTAGATAATTTTCAAGCTCCTTCATCTTTTTATTTTGAGATGCCACAGTCTTTTGTAAATCAGAAATTACCACAAACAATTCCTAAAGATAAACCACATATATATTTCAGTTTTACATTTAGGTATAATGACAACTAAAATAAAAAATTTGAATACCTGGAACTAGAATAGTAACTCCAAGAAGGTGAAAAAAATAGTATAGTATAGTGTATATATAACATAGTTAGGAACTACTTTTTTTTAAATCTTACTTTTGACATAAAACTTGCATTGGCCACCCTCCCAACCCCCTCTTTTTAACTATCGCTGAAAATAACTATCCTAATTTGTATGAAAGATGCATTCTTTTTTAGGAAAAAATAAATCACAAATTAAATAACTGGCATCAGCCAAAGCATGTAGTACTATGTAAAAAAATTAGATACATGTGTGAATAGCCTCTAAGATATTAACTACTATGTAGATTGGATGTAAAGACTAGACTCAAAAGTTAAACACATGGAAAGTGAATATTAGTTGAATATATTTACTAAAATCTGCATTGTTTTAATAAGAATGTAGTCGGTGACCTGGCGGTCTAGGGGTAAGGTGTCAGACTTCTATGCTGGCGGCCGGGGTTCAATCCTCGGTCCCGGCATAGATTTATCTGATTACCAAACCCTTCCTTCACCTCTGACAAGACATCTTGTGAATGTGGGGAATGCCAGGCCTCCACCGTGGTTCGGATTCCACGTTAAGCTGTAGGTCCTTCATTTCATCTCACAATCGCCCTACCATTACACATTAGCGTAAGTGCGTATAGCCCGAACGGGTAGTAAGACGCGGTGCTAATAATAATAAGAAGAAGAAGAAGAAGAAGAATGTATAGTTCTGGTATGACTGCTAAATTCTAACAAAAAAAATCTATTTTAATTTGCCATGTCCCATTCCTTTTATAACAAAAAGTAGTGGTTTTATAAAGGACTATATATTACTCTATGTCCAACTGAAAGACAGTTTATGGTAAATATGGTGTGTGTATATTCTAATTCTAATATCTGCTTTTGGGACGTTATATTGGTCACGATATCCCAGTTTAGTTGTTGGTGGCATTATTATTATGTAGGTTATCTAATTTATTTCCTTTAACATTGTACACAATTCATTTATAGCTTCCCAGAAAAAAAAAATCCATCATGTTTCTTTGATTTATTTTTTATAATTTTAATTCAAGAGGCTTTTAAATGTTAGCACTAGTATCAGTAAAGTTTAATTCTATAGGATGGAGATTGTCTCAAAACAGAAATGCATTTAAATTTATTGCCTTGTAATGTATATCACCCAATGTTTCTCAATTGTTTTTTTTCATTTTATCGTGCAAAAGTTTACACCTACACAAATGCATGATTTGATAGCTTGTTTTAAGGATTTAGGAGCCAAATATATAAATATCGTTTAAAGAGGAAACATTATTTATAAGATTTGTTTCTAAGAGCACTTTTTTTTACTTATAAACTAAAGAGATGAGGTTATCACAACACTAATGTTAAAAAATAGGCGTGTAAAGAAAAAACAGAGGGTTATAGGACTTAAGTCATTATTTTATTTACTAAGTGCTAGAAGTAACACTATTGAAATTTTTTGTCAATTATTTAAATAAACAATTTAAAATTATAATATAAATAGTGTGATCATCAAAATTATTGGGGAAAAAATAAAAATACATATTATTTGATACAACAAATAGATGCTGAATTTACAAACCAACAAGAAATACATGACTTTAAATTATTTTAGTGTTTCTGAAATCTATTTGAGATTACCTTTAGGATATAATTTTTTGGCTCGTTCAAAGTTTATAAAATAAAATATTTTAGGTATGTTTGTTGCTCAAGAAATAGGATGAAATATTTACCTACATATATTAGAGAGAGGCATCTATTCAGTATAGCAGATTATAGAATAAATATTTTCAAACTAGGCTTAAATATTTTAAATAGATTATAAGAATGTTAAAATTTTGTCAAAATTGTTAAATAAAAGAGTTTAAATTTGGTCAAAATAAGTTGAATAATGGAGTTCAGATTATATATAATATTACTCATACCTGAACATCTTAACTTTAAAAAAAAGTCTATATGTTTTGCCTTAAAAAGTAAGATAAAGCATTGACCCACACTAAGCACTAGTCAGTGAGTTAATTTGAATCAGAATAAGGCTCTATAGTTTTCAGATGTCAAATTAATTGTTAAATCAATAATTAGTGTAGGAATTGCTATGCTTTATTAATAAAGGAATATTGTAATAAATTTGCTACAATTATTCCATTGTGAATCTTTGCAAGATTACTACTGTACAGAAAATGTCTTAATCTCTTGTTTCCTGTAAACTTACCAGAAAAACTGGGCCACAGCAATATACTAAAAATAAATAGGATACATCACAAAATAACACATTTTCTAGGATTATTGGCAATTGTTTACATTTTCTGGAGTCTCTTATAAGAATGACTAGCGTTACAATCAAGAAACCCAAAGACAACAGATAGTTGCACCAAAAGTAGGTTATTGTTGTAAAGTCATCTCACAGTTGATGTTCAGTCTGTATGCCAACTCAAGTGGGCTCAACCATTCTACTAAAATGTTATTCAAGCAAATACAAAGAAAAATCCAAAAGCTTATTATGAATGAAGATATACTTAGAAACAAGGAAAACTTGAACATATACACAATTAAAATTAAATAGGTATACCTCTCTGTTCATTTCTTCAATCGGTTTATCCATATTATTTGACTTGTTTGAAAGATTTTTGGATTTGGTGCCAGCCTCCATTAATTTAGATTTAATGTTATTCTCGACACGATGGACTTGATCATCAGCCCCCACTACTTCTGGTATAGTGCCTAGGTAACAAATAGCACAGCCTTTTGTGGTGAGCCAATCAAGTATATTACAGGTATATTGGTTACTGGCCAATCTCACAAGCTGTACAGATAGAATCTCAGGATTCATATTATAAGTAGTAGTTCCCAAATAACATAAAGACCTACACTGAATCACAAGGACTTAAAAGTGATTGAGAATTATTTAACACAGAACTTGAAACTTGCCTCGGTGGCTACATGGTCTAAGGGGCTACTCTTACAATATACGAGACTGCCGATTATGAGCAGATCGAGGTTTTATCCTGGTCAGGTGTATTGAGGGTGGTTTTCCACTATTCCTCCATTAAAATGCGGGTACACTTCCTCAAAATTCAACCTTCCTTTTACCTAACCCATTAGTATATAGTCATAAAAAACTAAGCTTTATTTTAAGGTGTACTAACTATTGATATGTTACATTTCAAAACTTCAAAAATTGAGAACTTTAAAACTTGCATTTCAAAATTTAAAATGCCATTTCTTTCTTTCTTCAAGTATCTTTGATTGATTGGCTGAGAGTAGTAATCCTAATTCATGTTTTGTATTATTATATATATTTAATATTATTAAACTCACTCATTACATTGAGTGAATGGTCATTATGGTCATTATTGTCTTTGCCAATGAGTCAGAGCTTCTAAAGGCATTCGACATACAAATATTTTCAGGGGTAAGTTCTCCAAGAGCCCCCTTCAGACACCCCTGACCTCTTCAAACCTAGTCAATTTTTGTTGTTCCAGCCCCTAGACAATCAATCTCTTAAGAGGGTGAATTACCCCTTTCATCCCAAAACTATAACCAAAGTATGTGCCCATGTTTGGTTTTAAAGTAAAACAAATCCAGTTGTCATATAGAAAATAATGCAAATACAAAAGCAAAAAGAGAAAGGGGATGGTTAAGGAGGAAGAGTAGGACATTATCTTATGACTTATAAGAAAATTTGCATGCTCACAGAATAATAATAACACACACAAAGACCCACACTACAGAACAAGTTTTTGAGGTAGATTAACACTTCGAGTGCCAAGAGAAATTACAAAAAAATGTAGTAAAAGTGGCCAGCTATTTTGCTGAAAAATACAGGATTCTGTTTAAATTTCAAAACTTATTGGTATTTGAACTTCTTGCACTCAAATTTTTACATAATCTAGCTAACATAGTTGCCAATTCGATTATATATAAGTATACACATACATTTTTAATTTTTAAATATAATAGAAAAGTCACTAACCAAGATATTATATATATATACTGTTTTATTTAACATTAAGTTTTAAGCATTGAAAATTTAAATACAGTCAACTCTCGATTCTACAACTTTCACGATTCCCTGGAAAAGGGTCGTTATTGGAATTTTAGCCGATTTTGTACCCTTTCATAATGTAATAACCCCTTATAAGTTAATTATAGAAACACCAATGAGCATCAGATGGTTGACTTTAACTAGTGGTTGGCTTACCGTTATAGGTACTTAAAAAATGCTGTTTAAAAGTAGTACTAAATTAGAAAAGAACCATGTTTTTTCATCATTCAATACTTCATTAATTATGAACAAAGCTAAAGGAGAGATAATTTTATAACAAAGAGTTCATAAATCTTTCATTTTGTCTGATTAAAAAACAATGTAGCTTGTAGAACTATATTAAATTTAGCTATAAATTAGGTTTTATTTGATAACATTTTTTAAATAAAAGAATAATCATTACTAAGAATCTATGTATGTATATTTTGGTTTATAAATGGATGTTTTTAACCGTTTTTATTTAAACTCAAACCAAAGTGAGAAATGCCTACTATCTCACCCCCCAATCCCTTATTTATTAAAATGGTGTTATACAGACAAACCTGTGTTAAATAACGGAGTCAGTGTTCTGTATATTATTTGATTATAAAGTGATACAAGCATAGGGACACGCATGAATCTTTCCAATTAATTTAAAAAGCAGCATGTACACTTACCTTATTTTAATCCAATATAATGTAGCCTGTAAGATAAAGTCAGAGGTAAGTCAAGCCAAGATAAGTCTGCTATATTCTAGAGCAAATGGAGTGTAATTCTTGTAACCTACCTATTCGTATGGATTTTAAGTTTTTTGTAAAAATTTTCTTTTCTTTGTCTGTCGCGTTACCAGATGCAAAATTTGAAGAGGTGTCATAAATATTATCCAAACTTTGACGGGGCTTTGATGGCCTTGAAGAGTTGTGTCGTCCAAATTCTTCCTGTGGCTCTTCTTCTTCTGGTTGGCTGCTGAGGGTCAGTCTAGTACCTTCCCACGATCGACGGTTCAAAGGTTCTGTACCAAGCACATGATCTGTTGCAACAATATTTTAACATTAAGGTTAGCCTTTCCCACATAAAAATGTATAAATTAACAAACATCTTTATTTGTATTACAAGGTATTGCTACCTGTTCAGGTTAATGCATATATGATAATTATTACTCTAATGAGGTAGGGATGAGGAAAGAAGCATGTTAGAGGTAATCTACCCACATTTGCATGAAAGGAGAGTGGGTAACCATTTAGGAAAAACCAGCCTCAGTAAACCCAACCAGATTCAAACCTTGATTTACCCATCATCAGCAATCCAGTCTAACACGAGAGTTACGCCTTAAACCATGCAGCCGATGATGCAGGTGCCCCTCAATTAAAAAAGATTAGGTTTTCTTACATATAAATATTTCTGCAAATATTATTATTATTATTATAATTATTATTATGTTTAACTGCGTCTTACTACCTGTTCGGGTTATACGCACTTACGCTAATGTGTAATGGTAGGGTGATTGTGAGATGAAATGGAGGACCTACAGTTTAACGTGGAATCCGAACCACGGTGGAGGCCTGGAATTTCACACATTCACAAGATGTCTTGTCAGAGGTNGTTTGGTAATCAGATAAATCTGTGCCGGGACCGAGGATTGAGCCCCGGACCCCCAGCACAGAAGTCTGACACCTTACCCCTAGACCACCAGGTCAACTAATCTTATTAGTTGATAATTATTTATAAAACATATTTTCGTCAATAAAACCATTGACATTTAAAATATCAGACATCATTATTGCTGAGTTAAACTTTTTCTTTAACAAATTATTGTGTTTCACAGCTTCTATACATTAATGAAATGTAAAATGATGTGTCATTACTATAGGGACAAATTAAATTAGTATTATTCTCATTATATTACTAAATTAGTATATAGTTCTTATTTTAAAGGAAACATTTAAATAGTAATGTGGTGTCTATTAGACAAACTAATCTGATATAACAATAGAAGGGCTGAGAAGCAACTAAACTGTAAAAAAATCACCTTTACCTGGTCAGAACTAGATCTCAGCCTGTTGAGTCAAGAGTCGAGGTTGAAAACTATGGTATGGTTTTAAAATTGTAATAGATTTAAAAAATAAGGGTTTGCAATATATTTACAAATTATTACTGTAGTCCATGACTTAAATAGGTACTTAGTATTTTTGTTTATATTTAAACTCAAATAGCTTTTAGCAACAAAATATACACAAACTTTAAATACCAAAGAGTAAACTAAAAATTCAAATTGAGACTAACTTGATAAAAAAAAACTATAAGAGAAAATTAATCAAGCTGATAAGTTTACCTTTTCCATGTTTTCCATAAAGTTTTTGCTCCCATTCCTCTTCATTTTTATCTGCAATGTGACCTGAGGAACGCAATTTATTTTTTATGGGGGGCGTGGACAATCCAGTAGAAGGGTTCTTAGATGATTTGTGCAATAATTCTCCTCCCTTCAAATTTTCTAAGGAGCCCATTTTAGGAACAGCTGGTGTGGTTTGGGCATTGAGAGAACTTGCAGAACTGTCATGAGATAAATCATCAAACTGAAAAGAAAAAAAAAACTTTATTATTTAAGCATCATTGATGAGGGCAATCAATGCCAAACCCCAAAAACTACTCTTCTATATACATTACATAAATAAAATCATGTTCTATATAGGCTTCATTCTGCATTGAATGGGGAAATGATGAAGGGAGGAGAAATGTAGTAGGCTTCGTAGTGAGAGAAGGACTGCAGGCTGAGATGGTAGGGATGAATGACCAGATAAAAAAGATGACATTAAATGACAAAGGAAAAAAGGCGGAGGCGATACAAGTGGTGTGTCCAGCAGAAGAAAAATACAAGTTTAAGGAAGACCTAGAAAGACATATGGGAAACAAGTGTCAGATAGTAATGGGGGATCTTTGCCATATGACAGCTGATGGAAAGAAGGTATAGACATGGGGTGTTAAGAGGAAGAGTGGAATGATGGAGTGGTTCCAAATAAAAAATGGAGTGAAGCAGGGGAGTGCCCTTCCACCATTACTATTTGTAATGGTAATGGGAATAGTCATGAACAAAGTGACAGGAAAACTCGGGGAGGAAAGAATGAAAGCCATGGTAATAAAAAGGAAAAGGGTAAGGCCTAGTAAAGCTATAAAGTTGGATGGAGTGGAGATGAGAAAATTACAGAAAGTAAAATATCTTGGAGGTGTGATTGAAGTGAAGGGTGGGAATAAAGAGAATCTAATAATAAGAGGGCAGCAGGGGGAGTTATTCTATAGGTGTGTGAGAGACCTGCTATGGAGAAGTGAAGTGCCCTCTAAGTGTAAGGAAGTGTTGTACAGGGCATACTTTGTACCCATTGTCACATAAGCAAAAGAAACATGGACATCAAATGTAAGAGAGACTAAGAAAGTAGAGGACATGGAAATAAAGTTTGTGAAGAGCATGTTAGCTGACACAAGGAGAAACAAGATTAAGAATGACGTTATTCAAAAAAGAGTGGGGGTAAAGGTAGTACATGAGATAGTAGAGGAAGCAAGACAGATGGTATGGGCATGTAATGAGGATGGAAAAGGAGAGGATGCCAAAGTAAATGTTGGCAATGAAGTATGTGAGCAAAAAGACCGCAAGGGAGGTCAAGAAAGAGATGGGAGGAGCAGATGACAAAAAGTGTTCAAGTGAGAGGAGAAGACTGGAAGAAATTAAAGGAGGAAGAATGGTGGAAGGATAGAGGAAGATGGAGGCATTTGACCAAAGTGACCTGACCACAGGCTGGAAATAGGTGATGATGAAGATGATAACTTATACATGTTAAAAGTTCAATTTTGAACTTGTAAAAGAGACGAACAAATTATGACTGTTCTTCAAAGTAGTATTATATTTGGAAGATAGTATAAGAAAGGTGGATGGAAACAAATAGACAGATGAACACAATATGGCTTTTACAATGAAAAGAAGAACACAGTTCACACTTTACACTGCTGCCACTGGACAAAGAGGTAATGGATGTCTCTTAAAGAAAATCGATCGTCACCGCCCAATTCTCCAGCCTAGGTCTCATTCTATTAGAACTCATCAGGGAGGAGTGTAAAACGTACAACGCCAACTTTCTAAAGTATGAAACAAAAAAAAACACAAAAGGAAGAAAATGGAAAATGGTAAAGAATGCTAGGACACTTAGATAGGAACATGTAAAAGGTATAAGATAAAGGACAAACACAGGAAAAGGACATTGGATGCGAATATATAATATATCTCTATAAGACTTGAAGTAGGTAAAAGTTAGGTAAAAATTGGAACCCAATTAATTTTAGCATTAAAATTTAAGTTTTGTATACATACAGCAAACTCATCCTCACTTTCTCCTTCACTAAGCACACCAGGGTCAGCATCTCCTGCCTTCTGGAAAGAGTTTTGGGTAATTGATGAACCAACATTGAGTAAATCTGCTTTCCCCTTTTTATCTTTACGGCCAATCTTCAGACCTGAAAATGAATATTAATTTTAAGAGTTAATTAAATATAAGAGTAAAAGAGAGAAAAAATATTAATGAACCAAAAATTAATATGTATGGCTAAATCAAAAATAATATATTATGAAAATAAATAATAGTACATCTGGCCAACTATGTTTATGTATTAAATTAGCTTGCATAATATGTATCATATAACACTTTGTTTTTGTAAGTAGCACTACTAAGATATATTTTTTTAATCAAAAACTATTTTAGATTTAATTAAAGAAATTTGAGAATCTATTAAAAGTTGTGGATGTCACTATTTATATTTCAGTCATTGGAACTATTTAAAAATGTGTGTCATATTATATATACCAGTATGTTTTTTAATTTAAAGATATATATATATATATATATATTTATCAATATCTATATAATATATGTCTTGATAAATATCTATATAATATATATCTTTATCAATATCTATATAGTATCTATATATTTTTATATACATTTCTTTATCAATATCTATATGATTTCTATATATATTTAAAAACAAATATTTATATCTTAATCAATATCTATATAATACTTAAATAAAGATATAAATATTTTCTTTAAATTAAAAAACACACTAGTTCCTTGAACTACACCATAGTCCCCAATCCACAAAGCAAATATTTGAATATTTTGTATAATAAATCTAAGACTTGGTTCATTTCCTCAATTAATATAAGGTGATAAAAAATACCACAACCTGTAAGGGCACTTACCTAAAGATTTTGTTAGTTTTTTAAGACCCTTTCTTTTTTCTAAAGTGCCAATGCTGAGCAAGCTGCCTCCTGTAAGAATAAACATTCAGTGATTCAACTTTGTGCAAAGTGTGAAGTGAAAATGCAGAATATCATCTAAAAACTTTCAAGTGTCCAATAAATCACATTTTAAAATGTGTAACAAAAATTATTTTTAATAAAACAAGTACACACCAAGACAGATTTTATGCAATAATGTTAAGTAAACTTATTAAAAGTGTTAGAGCTTAAGTTGAGGCTTAAGGAATGAGCTCAACTATCTTGGATAATAGAAAAAGATCTAGAGAAAACTGCACTATAATGTGATGCCTGGTTTGAGATGTATTATCTAGTTAAATGTTAACTGTAGGGTGAGATAGCGTCAGAATGAATAAGGAGGTATCCAGAGCAAAAAAAAAAAAAAATTGGAAACGACGCAGCGTACTTAGGTAAAATCCCTAAGACCGTGCACGAACACAACCAAACCCAATTTTTTTAAAACACTAAAGGCCAGTTTCATAGTCAAATTTAGTACGCCTCAAGTGCGGCGCTATACTAAATACAAGACGACACCTACCTAAACTAGAATGGAATGGGCCAGTTTCCTATGCGAGAACGGCCCATTCCATTCTGGTTTAGGTAGGTGTCGTCTTGTACTTAGTGTAGCGCCGCACTTGAGGCGTACTAAACTTGACTATGAAACTGGCCCTAAGGGTGTATTTTGTTTTTAATATTTTGTAACCAATATTGTAAAAACCAGTATGAGTAACAATATAAGAATCCAACCAAACTTTAAAGAATAGTTCTCAAGGGACACAATTTTTTTTATTTGCCCTGGGCGCCATCAAACTCAACAATGTGGGCTAGGCCTCTTCTAAAATGCTTTCAATATACTCGTCAAAAAAATAAAACTATACTTTTTTTTTAGCACTGCATCAAAACTACCGGCTCAGGTTATACACATATGTGGAGAGTGTAAAATCATTTGGAGAACAGCCCTAAGTGCATCCAACCCAAATTCACACCCCCATCTCCCTGTCATTAGCAGTCTAGTTTATTGCAAGAGTGACGCCTTAAACCATGACGCCACAAAATCAGGTAAAACTATACATTTATATTGTCATAGACAAATACCAACTATACAAATAGTAGCTAGGTAGTTAAAATATCATATATGTTAGCTCAATTTGAAGGTAAGATGTACAATTTTTAAGGTAGCAGGCAAGTAGTGTTTTATAATTTTGTTATAATTTAAACTATGTAGTTTCTATGTGTGACAAAGTGTGAATCAAATTATCTCTAAAGTTAATTTTAAAATCAATTTTATATGGCAATTCTGAAGTCTGCATTAAAATTACATTTTTTAATCTTGTATTTTTTCAAAAGAATGTCTACGGGTTATTAATTTATGATTAACTTAGCCCTACTAAATATATAATTTAGACCAACTTGTAATGGAAAAATATTAATCAAAGTATATTCTAGGGTCAAAATTATAATTACCAACAGATGATGCCATTTGAGACAGGTGTCCAAGAGAAGATTTATTTTTTTCTTTCTTGCTAAGATCAATCAAACTTCCAGCTTTAACAATGAACCCAATTCTAACTTCGAGTTCACCTCTTGGCTTGGTTTTTTCTTTTCCCGATTTGTTTTGAAGTGGATACCATCTGCAATAAAACAGATTAAAGACACAATTCAACAAGTGGTTTTCATAAAATCATTAATTGGCATTGCAAATCAAAGAAAATTACAATTGTCCGCAATCCATATCTCAAATGCTGGAACCATAAATACCGGTATTTGTTTTACTTGAATTAGAAGTGGTGGTGAGAACACTCGGGTACATTTTACTGGTGGGCACTACCTACTTGAAACTTTTATGTCGTGACTCTGTTTAAATAGCTTTATTTAATTCAGGAAGGCTAGATCTATGTTTCTAACCATTTACTTTGATCAGATAACTGAAACATTTTCAGAAGTTTTCCTGCTGTTGCTTGGAAATTTTTGATGTAGTAAATTTTTATGTTCGTCTTGGTTCACCATCTTTTCACTTCACTATACATTTTAAATTGTTTGATATTTTCAATGATGCAAGAGCCAAACAATACATTCTTATAATTTCTTATTTCCTGTAATACCCCAACTTTACTTGCTACTGCCATTGTTCAACAACCGTCACACTTGTCAACTTGTCTAGTCTTGGTGTGTCATGCAATTAGTGAAAGAAATGCCTTCAAGAAATCTAATACAACTACTATCGCTTGTTGTGGCTATGCCAGCCACTTGTTACTTGCCCCTTTGTGAAACCAGCCTCAGGTGTTTGAAAATTCTAAGAGAATGACCCTACCATGGCTTAAAGCTGGGATTAAAGTATTAATTGGTAGGCTAAGCATTAAATTATTGTTTAAAAATCGACAATAAAATCAAAGCTCAAAATATTATTTCATCTAGTATCGAAAATATGAGTAAGTAAAGCAATATCTATAATATTATTTAATGTTATAGCTAGTTAACATACCTAATCCGTGGACGCTCATAAACATCAAAGTCCTTTAGAGGAATATTTAAAACTCCAAGAAATTCATCGACAGCTAAAAAGTTTCTATGAAGAACAGTGAGCACAACTTCGGCTGTGTTGCCTTGCTTTGGTATCAAGCTGAAAATATATTAAAATACTGTATGCTTACAATAAATATATCAATATAACATGAACAGTTAGCATGGTGTATATAGAGAAATAATATAAATATCTATCTCTTTTAAATAATTATATTGGAATAAGTGTTTTTTTTAGATGTGATTTCAAATCTTGTTAATTTTCACAGCATTTCTTGGCTTGTTTCTCAAAGGTTTGAACAACCAGTAAAACCACTTGAAATTAATTTAATTTTTACAGTAAGTTGAATAATATATGTAGACATTATTTACATCGAGTCCAATGAAGTACTATGAAACAATTACTACTTTTAGGAGCTTAATATAACTAAGTGTGCTAAATTAGATAATAATCAGAAAGGACATGAAAGAATTAGAATTAGTGTGTGAAGCCTTAGGAATGATCTCACTTTATATGGAGTTTTTAAACCATGCTACTCAAGAAGGAAGTGTAAGAATTAATGATGCAGAGCGGAAGGTAGCCAGATCATTGGGAAAAGGCCTATGTGTCCAAATGGTTATTGTGTCCCACTATTAGTCTAGATAACCAGTATCAATCAAAGACCATGCAAACAAACTTAGTTTATGCGAACAAGTTCCCCTTACGACCCAGATGTTAAAATTTAATATTTACATCCATCCTAGAATAATAGAAAAACTGAAACATTGTATTTATAAAACTTACAGTTCACACTCTTCATTCCAGTCAACATCTGGAGGACTCTTTTCTTTAACTGAAGTCTGAAATTTCAATTTTCCAAGCGTAATCGTAACAAATGCATCATTGGTCCCTGAAAACAGTTTCAATGATGCTTACATTTAAAAATGGTTCTTATTTAAAATAATAAAGCCTATTTAAATTTTATTAAAGGATAAATAAACAAGTAAAGTGTTTGAATTCCAAGTGGTAGCGCTGGCCTCTAGTCCCAGTCTGCTGCATATCTTCCTTCATGTGAAGCATGTTTAGCTCCTCCTCACTAAGATACTTATGGTTTATGGACTAAAATGAGCAAAATATTGATAATTCTCATAGGGTGCTTTAGACCATAACAAATCAGTGAACCCCATTTGTATCAATATGGAGGCTTATCAAAACTAGAGTTAGGTCGAATCCACTATTTTACTAATCCAAATCTCCAATGTGAATCTCCAATCTACCTTCAAATCTCGGAAATATAAATATAGTGGCATAGTAGAAAATAGTAATTGTAGCTAATTGTTAACATTCTTTCTTATAATACATTCACTATAATATTAATACATTCAGTTAAGTGTTAAATTACTGGTCTGGGGCCTGGTTGTTAAGTTCACCTTATAATTATAATTAGTTGTGAAACACCTATCAGCAGTATTAAAGCTCAAAAACCATTTTCAAATGAAAAATTTAAGAAAAAATTATTTTAAGGATTTGAGTCTCAAATCCTGACTCTTGACAACCCTTAAAGATTCAAGGGCTTCATCCATAGTATAAAAAACAGCCAATTAGCTTAAATATAACAAGAAGTGACCCAAAGAAATTTAGGGAGTTTGAAAACAAACCTCTATCCTTTCATCATTCTTCTACTCTCACTTGCAGATTTTATGTAATCTGCTATTTTCATCTCTTTCTTGGCCTCCCTTAATGTACTTTTTCTACATTCTTGATTCATGACCATTTTTTTTCGGCATCCTCTCTTTTACATTCTCATCACATGTCCACATGTCCATACTATCAAAAGTCTTGCTTCCTCTACTATCTCATGTACTCCAACATCCTCATTACATGTCCATACCATCTCAGTCTTGCTTTCTCTACTATCTCA